>BGNK01001394.1:11338-60410 GCA_003297005.1 Symbiodinium sp. clade A Y106 | reverse complement strand
TTCCCTGTTCGTCCGGCAGGACTTGGCGTCCTCGGACGGTTTGGTGTCTCAGGAGTCTTCTTGGAATGACTGAATGGGCACTTGTCACCATTTCTACAACCAGCATCGGTGAAATGAAAGTTGCACCGAATATTGGAATCCGTAGACTCACTCCTGGTAGTCTTCTTGGGCTTGCCTTTCCCCTTGGCATGGGCTTTGGCTTTGCTCTGCGGAAGCACAGGAGCTGCGTCATCAGGTTTNCGAATATTGGAATCCGTAGACTCACTCCTGGTAGTCTTCTTGGGCTTGCCTTTCCCCTTGGCATGGGCTTTGGCTTTGCTCTGCGGAAGCACAGGAGCTGCGTCATCAGGTTTCCCATTCCCTTTGTTGGGTTTCCCCCTAGTAGAAGTTGGTGGTGGCTTGGCTGGAGCAGCAAGAAGGTCCTTTCTTCCAACATCTGACGTAGGCCAATCTGGGTTTGCGTCAGGTTGGACTGTTCTCGCCGTCTCATGATCGTCCGATCAATGATATTCATGAGGTTCTTGTAGGATCGCTTGGGATCGTCGTAGGAAAGATTCTCATAATGCAATCCCAGTTCTAACTTCATACCCGGAGAGTCCTTGATCTTGTTGTGCAACAGATCACGTAGAGCTTTCTCAGAAGGGACGTCTTCTGGTCGCATACGATTGATGATCTCCAGCCACGTTTGCTTGAACTGATGCAACTTATTGTCACCTTGGAACTGCAACTTCANAGTCTGTCGCGTGTCCTGAAACTTTCGTACATCATCGCAATGATCTGCCTTCCTTTGATGATCTTGCCGTCGTACGACCTGACGTAGTCGTTCGCTTTCCTGTTCACCTCAAGGTAGAGCTCGGCTGCCTTATCACTACCTGCACGTAGCATTGCTGACATGGCCGGCCCCGGCATGCCGTGAGGGGGGCGGAGGAGGGGAAGCCCGAAAAAAAAGAGCATAAGAAAAAAAAACCTCAGCATAAAAATTAATGCCCAGCCCCTGGTGATGAATCTCAGTGTTTCGTGCTTGCCGTCATGGGCTTGTGCTGCCATAGCTTGTTTGCTGCACCCGAGCCGCAGGGGTGGGCACCGAAAGCGTGAAACCCCGCAGCACGGCACTTAAACTCCAGCCCCGTTGAGGATGTTCACCCATACTCGACCGGCGCTCGCAAGTTTGGGATTTCTTCTCTAATTTTTTGAAACAGATTTGCGCCTCCTTGCTTCATGCACTGATCTGCGGCAGAGAGAAGAGGTTTTACACATTTCTATACACAACATAAGCCGAAAGCTTTAATCGCGCAAGCGCCACATGTGCTCGGCTCTCGTAGACTTCTTGCATTGCCAGCCGCTGCCTCATCAAGCAAGGCTGTGCAACTGCTGACGAGGCCAAGGATCATGCTTGACGAACGCCGCCACCAGAGAATTACAGAATGTGTTGGAAAATCCCAGCTGCTACCAATCCAAGCGAAACAACCGGCTCTCCACTGGCTTGGCAAACTTGTGACTACTGCCAGGAGCAGACAAGCCGCTTATCCAAGTACTCCAGGATGGGTGCCAGGAGCTTCGGATCATTCCTCAGCAGAGTACCGAAATTTAGACAAGTCATACACAGGAGCAATGAGACAATGAGTTTGGCTCTGAGCCTGCATCTGTCACGAGCTCCCATACACTACAGCATCTCGTGGCAAAGGGCAAGATGTCAAAGCTTGCGTGGATGCCAGCGAAACGAGATCAAGACAGCTCTGTCACGCAGCACAGTGCTTCGTTGAGACCGGGACGAGAGGCGCAATCGAACGGTGCCGCCCACTTTGATCTGCAGGCAAGCTGACAAGTACCGTACGTGTCAGTTGTTCAAACCTCAGAACGTTCGGCACTGCCCGACCCTGGTTCTGGCCAAGTTCTGGCGCAAGTCCTGGTACCCTCTGGCCTCGCGAAGGATCCTGTGTATGTCGTACTTTTGCTGTGCGACCAACCTTGGTGTTGTGCTGCCTTCTATGGGTCCCCCTTGCTGCGGGATTCATATAGAAGCAGAATACGCATCCTGCAGGCTCCAATGTCGGCATGCTAGCCCGTTATAGCCCGTTAGGCCCACCACGTGTAGGCTTCGTGTCTTCCAACCTTGCAGTCTTTCGAGCCGCTTCTTACCAGCACTGGAAGCAACTGGGTACACACCCACCGCCATTCAAGTTGCAATTGGAAACAAGGTTGTGGCAGTACTGTTCTGGAATTCCTCAGCTCCGAGATGGCCGCTTGATGCTGGGCCCCAGACAGTCCGCCCGCACTCATCCTGGGTTTCGATGCAGTCCACACCTGTTCTGAAATCGGGGCAGTGCGGAAATGATGTCAATGTGAGGTGGTGCAGATTGTAGCTCACAGAAGGATGCATGCCAACATGTCAAGCAACGTGTAAGACGCAGTCAGTGCATGCGTCTGAGGCCGATTCAGGCTGGCTCGTCGGGCTCCAGCCGGCATTCTAAGACAACCTTGGCAGCAGTCGCAGCCCGGCGGTCACTGTAGTTTAGTCGGTGACAGCCTCGCGTTGCGGTCAGACGAGGACGGTGCTCTCACGATAGAGAACCAGTCAGGGCAGCGCTGGAGCGCCGAGTCCACGGCATTGCCTCAGTCGGGGCGCCATGCGAATGCTCTTGTTCTGCAGGAACCATCACACCGAATTCTGCCCTCAAGTTCCTCGGTTGGTTGTTCGGCGCAGGAAGTTGACTGACAAGCAATCCAACATCAGCGTTCGTCACATGATTCGAGCTAGCTGTCTGGAAGTCTGAGCCACACGCTAGGAATCTTCAATGATCTTATCAATGCCGGATCCTCTGCAGTGCAGTTTGATATGCCAAGCTGTGACACTTTCACTCTGCCTGCTCTGGCTGGAATTCTTTGCAGTTCGCTTGCTGTGCTCGCCTCGAAAGTAGATGCCGGAGATTGGGAATGCAGCTTCATTAGCATCTCCGCTACAACTTGGCCGATGGCCAATAGCTGAGCTGCTGGGCCGGAGTGAATTTGCTCCGGCTGAAGGGTCTCTCTTTAAACTCTTTTTCAAGAAAAGTCCTGTAGAATTCTTCCAACATGCAAAGGCTGGCCCCTGTCCTTTGTGGCCAAGTTGCACGTTGAACCCGAACCGTAGCAAGCCACCACAATAAAGTCAAAGCAACCGCGCTCAATCGCAATTGTGACAGCGCGCCGTTGAGTCATGTCGAAATCTCGATTGCATGCGACACTCCATGGTCACGCGTCCTCCTGTGAGTTGGCTGCAGCTCTGTTGCAGGCTATTTCTGCATCCTGGCGGGGCAGCAACTCGTGGAACTGCAGCAAGAACGAGGGCAGGCATCAGAAGCATGCAACTAACAATCGCACTGAAACGGCTGGAGTGGGGTGAGAGCTGACAAGCTGGCCGCGAATTTGACGAGGACATCTGAGCCTGGCTGCGAAGGTGCATGGGTGCTCGCCTAAGACACACAGAGACTTTTCCAATTCTCAAGATGCTGCACTTTGCAGGCAAACTGATCTTCGGTGACAATTCTGAGCAGTGGACTCGAATACCCACATCTCCCGAACCCCAAACCGCAGTACCTGTCAGTGCTGCACCTGTGTGGGTGCTACATGCCGGGCTAGCATAACAAGCAGAAACACTATTTCCGTCACATCCTGGCGCAGGGATATTAGACACGAGAGCAGGGACCATCAACTTAGGTTTAGACGATTTTGCCTAGGTTATATTATTGGCAGTCGTCGCTGGACGACATGGCCGCGCTTGACATAGAACATAGAACTCATGTAAAAGAAGCTCAAACCAATCTTGCCAGCGACACTGGGAAGCGTAGGGCCTCTTGGCAAACGTCGTTGAGATCCTGCCTACTTTCGTTGCAAAATCCTCATGGCACAACAAGTAGAGGAACCTGCAGCAGCCAACAGGGGCACGCTGCCGGTTTCGAGAGCCGTGCCTAGCGCAATCAAACGCGAACGCAGTTCCCTGCATATCGTCGCACTGAGCGAAGACACTGCAGAAATGCTGCAGAAAAGCAGTTACAGTATGTGGCTCGGCCTAGAATCGGGTCCACCATCTCGCCGTCCACGGTAGTGCCACCCCCGGAGTGCCCGCCACCGGGCCCTGCACCCGGGCCACCCTCGATGCCCTGAACAAGGAAAAACGAAGCTCAAGCTCAATGAGCACACTTTCAACGACACGGCCTTCTCATCATATATCCGGGCGAGCCAGGTGTTGGGATCTGGCCTTGAGGAGTTGTCGCAAGACCCTGATATATGCCGACTTTGTCACCGAGGCCGCTGCCCTCTCCAGCACTTGATGATCGCATGCAGCCGAGACACCTGCAAAAGCACAGCCAACGTCCACCTTGCTAGCCTGCGGATAGCCTCCTAAACACCCGCTAAAGGGTCCAGCACACTTCCTTAAAAAAGCCAAACCTTGCGATGCAAACACCGTCATCAACCTGGGATCGTCATGTAGCTCGCTACATTACCACTTTTCAAGCTATCATATGTCAAAGCTGTCTTCCACAACTGACACTCGACAAAACAAGATAGCGTCTCGTTGACGGAGTCGCGGCATGGGAAACACGGTTCTGGAATTTGTTTTTGTTTGCGCCGTTCTCGAAACACCATACGCTGATGTAGGTGCTGCACATCGCAGTTCCCAGGCGAGTCGAGCACGAGGTCGATCTGACAGGAAGGCGCGGCAGACCATGCCACGAAGTACGTGTCATACGTCATGAGCCTTCAGAACTTAGCCAGGCTGTGTGTCTTGAAAGCCAGAGCTCACAAATGCAAATAGCAAAGACCGCACTATGTCAAGTGCTCCAGCAGCCTTTTCTTCGAGCAGCCGTCTGCTTCGCCCTTGGCAATGGTGACAGAGTGCTCATACCGGCCCCCCGGCAAAGTCGATCCAACACCGGCTGCTTTAAGGGGCAGGCCCACCCTGGTGTAGGCGACAAGTCTGTGCCTTCGCTGAGTTCCAGCGGTTCAGGATCTTGTGCGCGTGTCAATTGCAATGGCACTAATGCTCCGGGGGTTAGCTCAGATACCCTCCATCTAATCCTCCTTCCTGCACCTGAAAGGTTCAACCCGTTTTTTGCGCTCATTTCCCACCCTCGCCCGCCCGACCACCCTTCATTTTTTTTACCTCCCCCCCTCCACCCCCCTCCTCCCCTTCCCCCTGCAAGCGGAGCTTTTGAAAGTCCGGGTATCGTTAGACCGCGGCCCTGCTGCTCCAGAGCCGAGGCGGGCGGCATAGCATTAAAATTAACAAAGCGACTCTTCTTTTTTGGATTTATGATTTAAGATTTTGGCCTGCCGAGAAATTCCAGGGTTTGCCGGCTTTTTGCTGCTCCAACAAGCAAAAAGAGCTGTTCGCCACTGCAGTTCTGGATTTTCAGTGGGAGAGCCACAGTGAGGGGTCACAACAGACAGGCTTTCACTTTCTGCGCCTTCGCTTTCTGCGAAAGCAACCAATGCAAGATACTTTTTGGATCAGCCCTCGAAGCAGATCATGAGAAGTATGAGTTGGAGCTGATCCTCAGCCTTGGCGTGTTGGCCGGGGCTGACATCAAGGTTGCGATCGCACTGTGCATCCGTTTTGAGCAAGTGTTGCTTGGGAGAAGTGTGAGCACTCTGCTCGTGGCTCAGCAGTTGCCAAACCCCTTAACTAAGGCGGCAAGTTCTTCAAGGCTGCGGCGAGCGATGCGTGTCCATGCCTCAGTTCGAAGCTGGTCACGACCGGAGTTCGGACACATCTTTGCAGGTCACCACAGCTGAGATCCGATGGAACTTTTCACAAGCAAAGTTTGCCAGTCCCAAATTTCTTCTTTGAATTTGTCAAAGGGGTCTCAAGTTTCCGAGCCCCAGAGCACCAGACTGCGAAGCTGGAAGGGCGCCGGCTCGCGATCCTCAAGGGGATTCCGACACACACAGACGCTCACGCTGCCGTGGCAGCGTTCTCACCAACTCCACCACTCTTGACTTGTGCTTGGGTTAAGGGTGGTTTACTCTTACAGCGAGTTTTGGTGGGATCGATATCTTGTAAGTTTGCATGGCAGGTTCAGGATTTCATAAGTCTATGGGTTGGCTGATCGCTGAGTGACTTGATGGTGTTCCGAGCGCTGCTGCTGTCCACAAGTTCGTGATTGCTAAAATCGGCCTTGTACTGCACTAGCTTTCGCGAAAAACGGAAAGCGGGAACTGGCATCACAACTAGTGAACCCAGTCGTTGCGCCGAGTCACCCGCGGACCTGGCCAGTAGCGCAAAACTTCTGGAAAAGCTGACATGGAGCAACGTACTATTACCACGTTGAGAGCATGAAGGAGCCACTCTGGTCCAGGGCAGTACAACTCAGTCTTGAAGCGAGATGCACAGAGGTTTTGAGCGTCGGCAATTCCGTGCACTTCCTGCCTACATGGCTGGCCGGATCATTCACTTCCTCGTCTTCTTCAGGCAGCTCGATGTCGACCTTGATATGCCTCTGATGTTTGCTGTAACTTGCTTCAAGCTAGTCTGGATATGCGCCGAGCGCCGCACAAAGTACCTTCACCGATGCTTAGCTCACCTCCAACAAACAGCCGTGCTGGGTTTTGACTTACATCTTACTTCAAGGACGTGCACATGCATATACGCGTGCACATAAACACGCTTTTGAGCTCATCGAATGTGTGTGTAAATGAATGTGTACAAGCCTGCATATATACATTTCAAGAGAGGTGCGTATGTGCATAGACAGCACATCAAGAAGCAATAAGACTAGTATGCACAGATTGATTTTCGGCACGCATGTATATACATGTATATACACAGAGCAGTTCAAAACAGGCTCGAGAAATAGGACACGCTGAACAGTCACAAAACCATTGCCGTTTCTTGTCTCTCGCTCACATGCCGCATCTGAAACTAGTGTCCTGCTCCAGACTGCTGGCAGGCCTTCGAAACCATCTGGATGGAAATCACCGCTTTGTAGCAGGGCTGATCCGAGATGGTCATCTTGATCTGTGCTCCGAGTGGAACACAAAAACATGTTCAAGATGGGGTCAAGGGCAAACTGGCACAAACCCATGTTCAAGATGGGTCAAGGGCGAATCGGCCAACATTGCTCTGATTGAAGGTTGCTTACAAACTGTTTGGTCGGCACATGGGTGCAATGGCCTTTCTTGTCGTAGTCCATGACTTGGAACTTTAGGTTGTCACCCGGCTCGTAGTTGATCATCTCATCCTCCACGAAACTGGAGACTATGCGCTTCAAGTGTTTCCTTTCCGATTCTTCTCGTGGTTTTGATTCTTTGATGGTTCCGGGCATACCGTCAGTCCGCATCTCTCCGCTTTTTGACAAGTTTTTACCAACTTTACCACTGACCAATGGCTCCTTGCGCGTTGCCAATGTTTTCCCCACCCGCTTAGCTGACCGGGTCGCAATGCAGGTAAACACGAGCTGGAGGGCGCGCCATCGAATTGATTCAACCATGAATGCTCAGGGATGGACTCAAGCAAGAATCCATCAAAGAATCGATCACACGCCGAATCCTCATCCTCTTCACGCCCTTTTGACTCATGGGCCAAGAGCGTCACGAGGCTTGACGGGATTTCACAGTTTACCCTTTTCGGAAGCAGACTGAGCTGTTGAACGGTAGTTGTGCAGAAAACAGCAGGGATAACCTCTTCACCTCTTTACCAGGTGTACTCAGCCTACCTGACCTACCTTCCTGGAGGGCTAAAACTGAACCTGCAGCACTTAGCCCGCACATCCCATGTCTCAGCTTCTGTGCAGATACAGTCCTCCTCATCCCACGTCGGGTTGAGCTCCTGCCAGGCAACCGAATTCCACCATTGAACGGGTTCAAAGCACTTCTTAGACCCCGCCACAATGCGTCCTTGTACAAGATGCAAGTTCTCCATGTGGAATGCTTCTTGTGAGGAATGCCGACCTCTCAATTCAGTACATTCTTTCGCCATGCAAGCACAGCCGAAGCTATGAATAGCGCGGATGTGACAGATCATCGCCTCCAGAAGCTCGTTGTCACACTAGGAATCTATGACATCCCGATGACGGTTATGATGATGATTGTGTGATGACGATAGTTAATAACGATGACCCACACAGTAATTAAGCACGTGCTTAGAGGCATATGATGCCTAGGCCGGAGCCGCACGAAAGACAACGCTGGGCCCCCGGCAATGCAATAAGGATCCGATTTGCCACCACCTGGCTTGAATACCCGTTCTTTGCTCTGCGGACAACCAAGTCACAATCCGGAGCAAACATTCATTGCTCATGCAACATGCAACACAGAACCCGTGAATCTCTTTCTTGTATTCAAGGGGTCTTCAACTGTCGCTTCTCCGACGTCTTGCCCGATTTGCACTCAACTTTACCCAGCACGAAGCAGTCTGTACCCACATGGCCACTGTGCGGTAAGCACTTTTCACAGCTTGGGCCGAGGCCTACCAGGCTCCAGTCTGCGGCTCGAAGGCCCTGCCCATGAATCGTGCCAGAGAAGGCAGAGACGGCGCTGTCTGGTGATCGTAATATCATGTCTGTCTTATCGTCACACTCTTTGGATATTTTCTTTCGGGCTTGTCGGAAGCACAAAAAGCCCTCCTCATGCCATCACATTCCGCTTCATCGAATATCAAAGCCACTGCAAAGCAAGAGCAACTCGTTGAGCGGAGGCTAGATTTGCCGAGAGCTGCAGTGTCGTCGCCACGACGAGTCCTTGACGTGAGCACGCAAAGGTTGTTACCCTGGGCGTGAGAGCCTGCAGCTGTGAGTGAGGCTTGCGGCCCACGTAGGACTGTACCACTACCGCAAGCATCTCGAGCAACGCTGTGCAGCTAATCCGGTGGTTCCATCTGAAGACAAATGCAAGCAAGCTGTGCGAAATCTTTAATGCAGACAGGGGGTTTCGTTTTCAGCCACCTCATTCGTTGGCATGAGGGGATGGGTCTGAAGTCTTCTATGTCGGTCCCAGGTGTAGAGGGGCAGGAGATGGAGCTAGTGACAAACACCCCGTCCTCACCATCTTCTCAAACGAAGAGGCAATGCTGCGAAAAACAGGCTGTTGTGTCTCTAGACGGGCGGTTCGAGGAGGGAAACGGTATTCCCCCGAGTGTGTCTCTGATCTCCCGGCAACAACACCTCTCCTAAACCATGACGCAACTACTCCTCTCGACGCTACACAGGGACAAGTGAACCGGCTTGAAGCAAATGAGCCGTGACTAGCACAGGTTACTTCCATGACATACTAGGATCCTAGTTGACATGGCCATGCCCTCTTTCACAGCTGGCTGAGGTTGGCTGAGTCTCTCCCTCTTTCTCGCGTCTCGAGGCGTCAGCTTTTCTTCCTCCTTATCAAAAACACATGGATTTGCGCGAGCTCGGAACCCGGTCCGTGCAGATGAATCCACATGATTTCATTGACATGACATGCATCAATCCAGCGTTCACTCCACGTGCTCGAAGTTGCCTCTGCTCTCTGAACAGTCACCCAGCACCGGGTGTCACGGACTGGCATCTGGATCGACCTTGCGAGCCGTGCGAAGTAAGGTTTCTTTTGGCGAATTCATTAACATATGTCTATGTTGCAACTTCCAGTCTCCGATAAATGGTTTTTTGACCTCACACTCGGCAATACCAGGCGAGGTCTGTAGACTATACTGGTTACAGGACCGACTCCCAGCACTGTCATATCCTGATCCATCGTAAGCCGCCAACAGCTACCACCGATACGCTCAGGTCAGACATAGTTTAGGGCCAGGGAGCTTGTGAAGCCGTGGGTTAACACCCACAACCCTCCCTCAGACCCTCAAGCCGCAAGGCGATGCACCCCTTTGGTGGGATGGTATCCTATCTTCGTCCTCCTCTGACCGGTCGCTTGTCAGCCCCCCCGCGCCGCCCGGCCCGGTTCAACTTCGGCTGCGGACGCTTCGAACAATACGCTGAACTCAGCAGGATGAGAGCTGCGCAGCGGCGCAGCGATGAGCAAAGCTAGGGCACCGGGCTCAGGCATGATCTGGCAACAGGGCTTGCATCGGCTTGGTGTTCGAGCTACGCGCGCAAGCTCCACGTGTTCACGAGCGTGTTTCCGATGGTGAAAAGGCACATTCGGAGGCCTTGAGCTTGATGGTTGCGACCTTGCCATCCTTTCGTGCTGGGTCGGTCAACTCCTCAGGGACACGTGCAGGACAGAGCCGGCAAGATCAGACTTAGAACACGCAACTGCCAACCCGTGGCCGTGAACATCGCAGGAAAAGCGCATAGCATAGGGCATAGAGTGGTAGTTTCGGCCAAAGCATACAACTCAGGCTCTGCACCGAGGGCGGAACGAAAGTGTCATCAACCCCAGAAGGATAAATCCTGGTGGGGTATCCATTGCATCAGGGTGGCACATGCACGGAAGAAAGGTGCGTTTGTGCCATGCTGAGTACCCAGCTGATCAAAAGTGAGCTCTAGAGTACCTCGGTGCTACTTGGTGCATGGAGGGATCAATGCGGAGCAGCTTCCAGAAACAGTGCTCAACCTTCAGGTGGTCAGGTGCACCGTGGACCTCGGGCCCGTGCCAAGAAGATCGTCAGACCTGAGCAACGCACGCTGTGGCCGCGGCAGCAGCTGAAGAGTTCCCCAAGAGTCCGAGTACGGTCTATCATGGTCCGAGACGTCGCATCAACAACCCCGAAGCGGCGCAGGTTGATGCAGCGATTGCCATGCGGTCTTGAAGAAATCCGTTCTCAGTTTAAAACCCAATCGCGTCGTAGTCCATGACTTGGAACTCGATGGTGTCTGAGATTTTCTGGCGCCAGGATTGACATGCCCTAGATGCCTTGCATTCACACATAAGCCCTGCATCTCTGGACTCTAGAGAGCATGCCGGAGAAAACGGAGCAAGTGATCAAGTGCGGTGCTCGTTTGGTTGCTCTCTCTGAAGACACTCTGAGCTGTCCCAGCCATAGAGGCCATCTCGCAGTCAAACTTCCACACAGGGTCCAGCCTGGGACAGCAGTCAGTGCCCGCTTGAGTCGAGCGCTGCTGCTCTGCAGCAAAACCCTGCCGTGAACTCCCAACCTTCCACGGTGTCTGTCAGCTCCAAACGCTCGCTGTTTGCCAGCTCACATCTGTTTTCTAGCTCAGCACCCTCACATTCAACGGACGAGCCCCTCCGCGCAAACCCGCACCTGGATGGCCGATGGGAACACGCAATCAAGTCTTTTCTATGTCTGGGGGCGGCGGCGGCGAGCTGCTCGGCTGAGCACCAATATTTGCATGTTTGCTTGTAACTTATGATTATTGCGGCTCTCTACGCTTGATCGCCATAAGGTCGGAATGGGTCATGGCACCAGTTCAAATGTCCTGCATGGTAGGTGCACCCTTCGAGCATAAGTACGACAATCGCTAGCAACTAGCCGCCCTCTCACGTCCCGGATGGGCATCCCAATAATGCGAGACTGCCCCAGTGTCTCCTCAGCTGTCTTGTAGGCTCTTGGATTGCATCCAGCCCTCCGTTCAGAATCAGCCGGACATTTAACTTGAGCTCGACCTCTTTAACCCCGCGTACGAGCATCCGCCAGGATCCCGAGGAATGGCAAGAAACATCTGAAAGCATTCCCGGAAGTTCTGTGCCATCAGTTTCTCGACGCGCACAAATTGGCCACGGATTCTGGGCCTCTCCTGAGCAATTCCGTGCATGTGAATAGACACAGTTGACAATCACACCCCTCAACGTACACAAAGACTCTGGCATGATCTGGCATGGGAGTCAGCAGCATCGCTACTGTACCACTGTACCATCAACCAATGGCCCATCAATGCCCTCTAATTAGGTTGCCCTGAGGATTGCTGTTCACGAGTCGCGAAGCATGACATTCCGCCGAGAGTCTTCGTAGCTCACTGTCCGACTGTCTTCTTTTCTCCTGCGGGCAATGCATGTCCAGGCGCGGCCGGTTCAAAGCAAAACAGCACGGTGAACTTTGTCTTCCAGCAACTGCTGCTGAGATGTTGGTCGCCTATATCAGTAAGCATCTTCGGCAATTCAATCCTGCGCG
Organism: Symbiodinium sp. clade A Y106; assembly: GCA_003297005.1. Lineage (NCBI taxonomy): Eukaryota > Dinophyceae > Suessiales > Symbiodiniaceae > Symbiodinium > Symbiodinium sp. clade A. The sequence goes on along the minus strand of BGNK01001394.1, from coordinate 48,370 downwards.
TAGAAGATAGCGGAGTTCGAAGCGTACCACATACATTCGATTCTGACGAACTCTCTTGCAATGCTCAAATTCCAAGTGCTGCCGGAATCCCCTGGCCAGAAGGTCACTATCCACTGTTGAGCAACGGCGGCCTGCAATCCCGATGCTCCCGGTCCCAACCACCAGTCCTTTCAGGCGCCTGATGGCTTCGCCTGCGCCCAAAGCTTCGGCAGTACTCACAAGCTGCTTCTTGGAAGGAGCTGGTGGTACAGGTACCATACTACTGGAATATGTCGGAACGAAGGAGAGGAGGGAGAGAGAAAGAGAGAGAGAGAGAGAGAAGATTGCAGCGTGCTCGCGCAAACATTCGTTCGCAGTTGATCGCTTCCTCGTGATGTGACACGCAACGGCGTGAGTGATTACTTTCAGATTTGTGCGGCAGAACAGCCGTCGCTGCTCTCTCGTCGGTGTCAGAGTTACGGGCCATAGGGCGCAGGCCTCCGTGCCCTTGCTTCAGGAGTAGGAAGGAAAGCCTGGGCTTCAGGCCGCAGCAAGTTCTTGAACCTTCCCTAAACGGTTCATCAGCACCAACGACCCACGTCTAGCGGGCTTTCAATCTGCTAGCTTGCTGTCTTGCAGCCCCGGCTGTCAGGAAACTCCAAACAAGAAAACTAACTACCCCAAGGGCCACAGCAACAAGCTCACACCGCCAAGGCTCGTCCTCAGCGGAAGCAGCGCTCTTGGCTGTATCTGAAGCGCCTTGTCGCAGTACTTTCGTGCCTCCTGTCAGTTTTTACACTAGCCTTCAGCCAAGGGAACGTGAAGCAGCCCGAACCCTGAAATCCAAGCAGAAACTTAGTTGCGGTTGGGCAGGCCACTCTTCCCGATGCACGTGAGAGAAGACCGTGCCGAGTAGTCGTTCAGGTTTCCATATTAGAACTGTCGGGGCACGAGACCTACGGCCGATTCCTTACGAGGCAAAGCCATGCAAGTGCTGACAAAGCTGTTGAACAAAATCGATCGAGCTTCAACTCTTCAACTGCAACATGCTGGATGCTCGAACGATCCGAATACTCCTACACCCAGGTCTGTGAAGACACAGTCGCTCCAACTTATGCTAGGTCAGTTTAAGAGCCTCGGCTTACATGTGCATGGCTCGACTCAGACAAAGGGACAGTGAGAAGACTAGTTAAGACTTTTCTTTTGAACGACCAGGTAAAACTGCACTTTGTTGTGACTTTATAAATCAACAGAAAAAGGGGCAAGAAAACAAAGACACCCGAAACGAACTTTCAGCGCCTCGCTGTGTATTGGATTCATATAGTAACTGGCAGTGTTGTCCTTTGAATCGTGCTTGGGGTACGAATGGAAGAGGGCGATGGCTCGCATCTTAAGCCCTAATCTGCCAACTTGCTCGTATGACTAAAGCACACGAACGGCAGTTGGATAGAGCAGAAGGGCAATTAGAGCTTCAAAAAGCGAGACTTCTATGAAGCCGTTCAAAAAGAGCCCACAATGAGATTGCGGCCGAACGGAAAAGAGCTTCAGAGCCCAGGTCCTCCAGCAGACCATCTTGGGACATGGCCACCTCAAGCCAGTACTCAACTACAACACTACTGCAGTGCGTGGGCTGGAGTAAAAGCTTCGTACAATGAGTTGAATGTGCTCTTGACATGGAATCTCAATGCACGTCAAGCGGCCGCCATGTTGGTAAACAGCAAAGACCTTGCTCAAGCCGTAGCAGGGTTGGACAAAACCGAAGGGTTCCAGCACACGCCTGCCCTTGACTCAAAATCAGAACTGACTAGGCACTCGCCCAACGTCGAATGCAGCAGAGTGGCTGCATGTCACCCAAGGTTGGGAACATCGTGGACTCGTACGCAACAAGCAAGGCATACGAGCCGTCCTGCATGCTTTATAACCAAAACAATCATTTAACAGCACTGATATTATACCGCGAGGCTCATGAGCAATACAACGTGCTCAGACCTCTGGGTGTGTGACCATCACCTGCTGCTCTCTCCCGGCTGTAGAACTATCACCCGCAAACTTGGCACATGCATCTTGGGTTACTCCTGTGCACCACATCTATGTATCCTGCGTCACTCAATTTTCTGTACCGCACTGACATAAATCCAATCTTGAGCGCTACGACCTGCACGACGTTACTTGCTGCAAATCTTCGTTCACGCGGACCCCAAATCAATCTCTGCAGGCTTCGGACTCGAATGATCTCTGGGCTCCTTCGTCTTCTCACGATCGTTTTCACCCTTCGCATCCTTCGCGTCTCGCTCTTTGCCCTGTCCAGAATTCAGAAACCGAAGCTGGTGGCAAAATGAGAAGTTCACAACTCACGGGCCTGGTGGGCGGCAGATGCACAGTTGATGGAGAAGCTGGGCGGCGTGATGCCCCCAAGGTTCGTCGTCGGCTGCTGATTACCTGCAAGGGTGGGACCGTGAAGGGGGGGGGCGGGGGGAAACATGTCCCCCTGTTGGACCAAACAGAACCCAATTATCCCACAGTACTAGACTAGACCAGGCCACGACTTGCTCCTCTGACAAGGCGTGAAGCAACAAAGCCAACTCTTGCTGCTTGCACCCAAGCGACTCAGAAGTGAATTGTGGCAGCCTTTGCAAACGAAAGGGTGTGTTCGATCCGTAGGCCCGAAGATGCCAGGCAACCACACTAGCTGCCACAATGTTAACTTTGGATGCTTTGGTGGTTGCAAGCCCAATTTTACAATGCTAGTTTCCTGAGCCAGTTAGTTTCAGGGGCTGCTAGCCTGACCCCATTCAGGCCTGACCCCCTTCATCCTAAACAACAAATATCTTTAAATCACTCTAAATCGCTCTAAGTCTCTCTAAATCGCTCTAAAGCTCTGTAAATCGCTCTAAAGCTCTCTAAATCGCTCGAAGCCTCTCTAAACGTTTCGAGGGCCACATGCTCCAAGGCTTAGTTAAACACTGTGAGTTTCAACGATGCCCAGATACCTTGTGGCTTGAAGCTTTTCAACTTCACATCCCGGAATTCGGCAAGTGGTTCAGGGCGGGTTTGGGGCAAAGGCCCGGAGCGCTTTAGAACGATTTAGAGAGGTTTACATAAACTGGGTCAGGGTCGCCATTTCTCGCTAACTATTTACGAGTAGAACGGCCCTCGGTCCTCTGAAACCCGGGCCCAGGCCCCCCGAACTCGGCTCAACCCCCCTTCTGATGTGGCACCACCCAGCAGTCTGATACTTGCCCCTGAACACACTACCCTGAGCTTCGTAGGCTCTCTTTCTTTTTGGATGAACTGCGTCACCCGGAACTGGTTCACCCTATTACCCCCTGACAGTTTGCATACTCGCCAAGCCACGACGGGCCCCAGATTGAACAGATACGAGACGCAGCTGACGCAGCTAGCTATCACAAAGCGTCGGGCAAGACAGGCCTTCATAAAGGCCTTCTTCCTTTTTGTCTGCACGCTGTTCGTACATGACCTTGCAAGCCGATCGAGGGTCCAAGACACCCGGTCCTGCTCTCCTCCATGCAAGCGCCAGAAACCCGACTGAGCTACCCACAGTGGTGGATAGCATGGTCGAGCTCGGCGCGTTATGATTTCTCTCCTGCTCGGCAATGAAGTTCACCTGAGCAGGCTCAGCGCTGCAAGCTGCAACGTGCCTCTTCACTACAATGCAGAGAGGCTGAGGGAAGGACCTGCTGCTGAACTGCTTTACAGAAGGTCTTTTCTCCGAAGCTCGTCACGAGAGTCTTTGCCTGCGCCGTGTCTACCTTCTTCAGCATGTTTGGCACGACTCAGCCTTGGACACTCAGCCTTCCTTCGTAGCTTATCGGCGACCCATTGGTTCGGTTACACCTTGGCCCTTTGACTTTGCAGGGGCCCTAGCACCGGTTTCTGTTGAACTTGGCCGCGGCCTCCAGCACCTTTCCAGACTGCGACAAAGCCTCGAGCGGCTCACGAAACATGACGGGCATGTAGCTGCAGCTTTCAGCAACAGCAAACAGCAGGTTAAAGGGACTAGCGGCCTCTGCTGTGTAGGACACCGCGGAGGCGATTGTGCCCAAGGATGAAGAGAATCTCAGGAGGGCGCAGTCGCACCCAATCCGCAAAACACAAATTACATGTCTGCGATGCGTTGGAGTCCCCGTGCCTAAATTAACGATGAACTCCGTGGGGTGCAGTTTTGGCTAGTTTGGGTTCCCCATTTCGCCCTGTGTCGCACCGCAGTTCTATGAGGTGTTGCGCCACAGCTACAATTTTTGATTCCGCTGTCGCAGATGCTGCACCGTTTGCCTTCTCCTATCGGCTGTCAGCTACCACTCTGGTATCACAAGCAGCCTCCATTCATCATCTCCTCAACATCCTGAAAATCAATGAAGGGGCCATATCTGCACTTTTCTCGGATACTTTTTCAAGGTCGCAGCCCTTCAGCACTTCTTCCACACAGTTTATTTAAGGTCTCTAGCTATTCCAACGTGGCAGGTCGGTGCACACTGCTCTCCTTTTGCACCTCAGAACGTTGGTTGCACAGGTTGGGCCGAAGGCCAAAATCTATACAGTAATCGCCTCTGGGCGTAAATCTGCAAGGTCTCTAGCTGCCTCTAGCTAGTCCAAAGTGGCAGGTCGGTGCACACTCCTTTTGCACCTCAGAACGTTGGTTGCACAGGTTGGGCCGAAGGCCAAAATCTATACAGTAATCGCCAACGCCCCATCAAACCACCCATCTGTGCGCTCACGCACGCGTACCAGAGGCGAAAAGAACGTACCAATGCTGGGCCGGGATCCGTATGCTATTGTAGAAGGCCGCGTCAGCGACGACCATGCTTGGTCCAGGCCGACTGCAACGGTAAAAATTGCAGAGAAGTGACTTCCTGCACGTATATCTCCATGATGCGAGGAGATAGCCATCTCCCGCGCCTGCGCAGCATCTCTGCGTCTTCTGTAGCCAGCATGAACCAAGTGGTGCCACCAGCTCTCAAAGATGAGAGCTCTAGGTAAGGCCTCCCGCCGCCCGGAGAAAGCCTGGCACAGTTGACGGAAACGAGCCCGAAGCGACTGACCAGAAAAGGGCCAGAGGCGGTGGTGTGGCTCGAGACCTTCAAAACAGAGGCAGATAATGCGCAGCAGCTCTGGCTGGTCGATCTTGACAGACTGATGACGTGCAGCTCTGAACCTGGTCTTGGGCTCCTCTATAGAAAAAAGAGCGAAGTCGTGGGTGCCCTCGACGTCGACGGGGAGGAGCAGTTGGAGCCTCCGGGCTCCCAAAGCCTCTCCGAATCGCAGCATTCCTCCAAAAGCGAGGGCCAGCAGACCGGCAACCTGGGTCCACCCCCAGGTTCAACAGAGCATAATCATAGCAATCAAAATCTGCCATGGCATCGCCATGTGATGCTCGGTGGGCTCGGACTTTCTCCAGTAAAAGCAACGTCCCAAGCAGGCTGAAGGAGCCTGCGAGCTTTTGGAACCTTCGCACTGAATCAGCCTAGTCGGGCAGTAGGGCAGGTGGGCATACGCCGTACGCAATTTGAACCGCAGCGGTTCTCCGAAGGGCTCGTTCCTCCCCTTGTGCAGAGCACAGCGCGCGACGTTTGAGTCGCACAAGCAGACAACTCTCTGAGCACACGGGCAGCGGCGAGCGAGCCAACACAGCAGCCCAAGAAAGTAGGGGTCTCGAGGATGTTGATGTGGACCGGCCTCCGCCACTTCCACACCTTGACCGCTAGCTCGTGGACGAGACCCGACTCGAGCCCTTCTGTGGCAGGGTCACAGCACTCAAGAAGTCTGAGCCGAGCTCTCAAAAACCTCTCGAAAGCAGCAACGAGGCAGGCATCAAGACCGGGATGTAGGACGGCTCCATGAGCTCCGCTCTCGGTAACGCCCCCAGCCCAAGCCCTAACAAGGCTAAGGTCGAGACAGGTGGCAGAGATCGGGCAAGGAACCCTTTCCTCAGAGCAGCCAGCTGTGCTCAAGAAGGTTGCGACCCGAGTCCTGGGAGCCCGGGGCATAGCCCCCCAAGGCTTTGCGGTGGGCGGACGCTCCGAGGCCAAAAGCCCCTCCTGGTGGCCCAACAAGGATCGAGTCAACGAGCCCATTCTCAACCAGATGGAAAACCCGCTCGACAAGCCTAAGCAGGGTCGAGCCCAGGGCCTATCCTAAAACCAGCAGCACAGAAATGCTGCGCCTGGAGGCTCACCTTGCAGAGCCATGCACTTCGCCTCGTGGTTTACCCGCTTCCCCGGTTTGCCCCCTAGCTTCGGTTTAAGCCCCGTGCTGCGTCTGGAGGCCCTTTTGGCAGAGCCTTGCTTACCGTTGAGCGGCTCCTCTTTTTGCCCCGGCCTGCTCCCATCGTTTCGGTTTAGGCCCTAACCCAGGTGCTCCTCGCCGGCAGCTGGCTGCGGATAACATCCCCACCGCCAAACATAGCATGCAGGGGAAAAGGCTCGCCAACCCTGCCCTGTGTGTTAGCTGTGGTCTTGACCTGCCGCCTCTGGGGGCCTCGCCCCTTGGAGCTCTTTCCTGTCCTGGCCTTGTGCTTGCCCCTGCCCGGTCTTCCTAGGCCTGCAGGTTCCGTCTGCCCGCCTCGGGCCCAGCCTGCACATTGGGATGGCTCTGGACTTTCCTCCCAAGGGTTTTGGGCCTTCCCCGAGCCCGCCCAGCCCAGCGCAAGGAGATTATAAACCTGCTGCTCAGGCTGGAAGCCCCAACGGGCTTGACCTTCCCTTTTGCCTTTCGTAAACTAAGGACCAGGACCCCCTTTGCGGCCTTCCTGGGATCCCTTTTGCACTTTGCAGCCCCTGCCAATGCTCTGTTCCCTTTGCCACTCCCCTACTTTCACGTCTTCCGACCTATCCCTCTCGAGCCCGTCTGCGGATTGGTTATCGTCGGGTCGTCTTTGTCAACTATGTTCATGCTGGCGGGCATGCTGTGAATCGGGAAGCCCTGCCTTTCTCCGAACCCTACGCAAGCAAAGGCTTTGGCGTATATTGAGAGCTCGGTCAGAGCTTGTGGTGCCGAGGAGGCAGTGTGCCCTCTTCGTCGCGCCGTGCCTTGCAATTAATTGCAAGACTTGCCGAGCTCTCAGAAGAGTTCGTGCAAGGAGGGGTCGCCTGCGACCCATACTACCGGTCTTTCACTTGTGCCCCTCTGTCAAGGGAGGAGCGCTCCTCGGCCCTGGCACCCTACCGCGGCAGCCTGCAAGCTGATCGTTTGAAACTCGCCGGGTCGGCCAACTGGGACCCTACCGATTACATCGAAGATGCGCTGTATATGGCTTTTAGGGAGCCGGACTCGCTCGAGCTTTCTTGGGTGCCGGACCCCGGGCCACAGGATCCGCTGAGTTGTTGAAGGTCGCCCTCCTTTCGGACTCGCGCTCCCTTCTCCGGCTGTCCTCCCGGGGCCCGCCGAGTTCCCGTCCTTTGCGAGGCGGTGCACCTTCAACGCGCTCAAGAGCGCATCCGCCAACAGACAGATCGCGGACAGGCGTGGCCGCAACTGGGTAGAGGGGACTATAGCTGGACCAAGCCGCTACCTGCCGACGGGGGTCTCGCTCACCAACCTTTTCCTTGAGCCCGCTTCTCAGCATTTTTCTGTTAATGTCACTGACAGAAAAGATTTCTATCGTCAGATTGCCACCCCGCTCCGACGAGCCCGGAGGAATCTGTTGACGCCTCCTCTTCCAGCCTCCTGGCTTGTCGGCACCCGGGCCTATCGTGATCTCTCAGCTGGGGGCCTGTGCGGCAGCACCGCTGCCTCGCAAAAGACGACCTGCTCTTCCTGGGGTTCGGGGCAATACTTCAGGGAGACGCCTTGGGCGTCGAGCTGGCAACGTCTGCCCATGCTTCGCTTTTGGTTGACGGCGACTTGCTTGCCGAGCGGACTAGAATCCTCGGCTCCCGCCTTTTCCCTCTGGGCGGGTCGGAGCAGCTCGATGGGCTTGTCATAGACGACTACTACGCCGTCTCGTGCCCTCGGCTTTCTTGTGCTGGCCAGACTGCTGGAGCGAAGGCGCTCGCAACCGACCAGGAGATCTACGACCGGGTTGGTTTGGTAGGGTCGCGGGAGAAAGATGTTGTCGACGCCGACAAAGGCCGCTGTGCTGGCATCGAGGTCGACGGTTCAGCTCGGACTCGCGGCCTTGGTTGGGCCCGTCTCTAAGCGGATTGGATTAGCCGCTCTTACCCTAGAATCCTGTCAATTGACCCATACCTCCCACCACCTTCACCTCAGCCTGCTTGGTGCCTGGACGCATGCTCTGATGTACAGGCGGCCCCTTCTGTCGGTCTTGCAGCGAGCGTATGGTCTCGTTGACTCCACTGCAGTCACTCCCTCTGCTCCCGCAGATGAGCTTGTTGTGCTCTCCGCCCTTTGCCACCTTGTCGCTTGTGATGTCTCTGCTCCTTGGCAGGGAGAGATCTATGCGAGCGACTCCGCTGAGTTTGCAGGTGCTTTTGTGTCAGCCAAGGTGCCTGCTGAGGTTGCTCAGTCCTGTGGGGTGCACGCCACGGGGCCTAAACCGAAGCTATAGAGGGCAGACTGGGCCAACTTCGGCATCACCTCCAGCAGGGAGCCCATCTGTGCGCCGTGGTGGCCCTTTTTCCCTTTGGCCGGGCCGGGCGTTCCTTAGGGGGAACTTCGTCCTCCCGATCTCGAGGCCCCTGCCACGCCTTCTGTTGGCCAACCGTGGCACACTGTCCCGGGCAGCAAACGCCCGACCGCTGTCTTGAACTCCCCAAACGAGCGGCAGACAGTGGGAGCACCACGTAAATGCGGCTGCGGATTGTGATCTCGGGAGTGGCGTCCACCACGCCTCCAAGCCAGCAGACCAGGCTCTCTGAGCGCGGCTTCTGCGGACGCCAGGAGCAAGGGAGGACACCAAAGGCAAAAAGTCAGGCACAACCCGAGGGGAGGGCCTAGGCCGCGGCAGCGTCGAGGAGGAGGCAGATGCAGGGCAAGGCCCGGGAGGAGGGGTCTCCTCGCGCACGAGCTGCCACTCGTCGTCCTGACGAGAGTGCGCCGAGTCAAAGCCCCAGCCGCTACCTGGAGTTGGGCAAATGCTTCAGCGAGGGATTCCAAGTCCAAATCGCTGGGCTGTGACCGATCACTCATGCAAGTAGCCCTGAAGCCGGGCCCGACGACGGAGAGCAGGCGAAGGGGCCTGAGGTCCCGAATCGAAGACTGGAGGTCGAAGGAAGAGGGCCTCCTTGAAAAGGAAAAGAACCCCCAAAGCCCCGAAGCCAACCCCGGAAAGAAACACAGCAGCCAGAACCACGAGGGAACCCGAACAGTGCGCAGGGCACCAAAGACCCCACCAGCCGGACGAAGCCCCACTAGAANAGCCCCGAAGCCAACCCCGGAAAGAAACACAGCAGCCAGAACCACGAGGGAACCCGAACAGTGCGCAGGGCACCAAAGACCCCACCAGCCGGACGAAGCCCCACTAGAAAGAAAACCAACTACCATGCTTGAGCGCCACGGAACACACTCTCGACCTTACAGAGTTCAGCCTCTGCGCTCAACCAGGCGTCGCAGGTCTTGTTTTGTCGTTCAAGGATTCTTATCCAAACGTCGGAGCGGCCCCACATTGCTCCACTGCTTTCACCGATCCGGCGAGACTTCGCTTCGTGGGCACAGTTGCGCGCAGTTTCAATCCATCTTCCACTTTATTCAAATCGCAAGCATCTTGCGTCAAACCTGGCCTCCCCCTGCATTAGCAACCTGGAAAACATGTGACAGGATGCTGGCTACCACGATGTGGTGTTTCACTCATATGCAAACTACTATGCTCCTTTCGGACGGACCTGCTCAGCTACCGTGCTTGGGGAAGTCATTTCAACGAAGGAGTAGGCAACAGCTAGACATGTGTACGGCGCATTGCTGCAACCGGTTGCCGGCATAAGCTATGCAAATCCCACATCAACACCTTCCCGCCGCACCTGGTCACAACTTTCGCATCCTTGGGATGCGGCAAGTTCTGCGCCTGAACGTCAGCTTCTCTGAAATGCTGATTGAAGCTTTCAGCTGGGAAGGTGCGATGGTTGCAGAGGTTGCTGCAACGTCGGGTCTGATCTAACAAGCCCTTTGATGCCTGAAACCAGCCAACAGTGCGACAGAGGCCAGCATCTCTCCAGACCGATAGCAAGAAGCACAGTTCAAGTCAGAGCATGCATGCCTGGATGGTCCAGTTCTTCTTCAGCTGCTCCTTGCAGATTCAGCTTCACTGCGAGCATGCCACACTCACGACCACAACTGCGGACACTAGCTCGACGGTTGTAAGAAGTAGTCGTCCATACAAGCGGCACTTGCCCTGATGCACGAATAGACCGGTCAACTCTACACCCTGAAGTGTCTTCAGAAGATACTTTATCCCGGCCATCCTGCTTCTCATCGGGAGTTCGTGCCTCAGGAGATGGTGCGGGCAGCAAGTGGTTCTTGTCCTCACAGGATCACACGGAAGGTGCCGAGGATTTGGGTGAGTCGGGCGCAGGAACTTAGAATCACTTAGACTGAGCTCGAAGTCCATGCAAACGAAAACCCGTGAAGAAAGGCGGCTGAGTTTGTACTCATGCTGGGCTTACATACCCTCATTGCAGAGCAGAACAAGGCTCCAGGATGCGCTTGGCATAGCGCAGAGCAGGGGTGTGATCTCGCTGGCCTTGGCTAAGAAGGCTGGCTTGGACCACATGCACATCCCGAGTTCTATTCCACTTCTCAACCTGACATGACGCTTGGACAAAACATGATTCATGAAGGCACTGGATAAGGATATCGTCCGTACAGGTTTTAGGCCTGCCCTATCAATTGAATTTGTAGAAACGATTACAGTCTGCAAGCACATCAATGCTACCACTTCTACTTCTACCGTACCTCTGCTTCTACTTACTACTTGCTACTTACTACTTAATACTACTGCTGCTGTCACACTACTACCACTACCACTACGACGACTACGACCACGACCACTACCACTACAACTCCCACTCCCACCCCGACTCCTACTCCTGCTCCTACTCCTACTACTCCTACTACTACTCCGACTACTCCTACTACTACTACTACTACTACTGCCACTGCTACTGCTAATGCTACTGCTAGTGCTACTACTACTACTACTACTACTACTACTGCTGCCGCTGCTACTACTATTGCTACTACTACTACTACTAGTACTAGTACTAGTACTAGTACTAGTACTAGTACTAGTACTAGTACTAGTACTAGTACTACTACTACTACTAGTTGTAGTACTAGTACTACTACTACTACTACTACTACTACTACTACTACTACTTACTGCTACTCACTACTACTTACTACTACTAATAACTACTACTTACTACGTACTACCCTACTACCTTACTACCTTCTGCCTTACTACCTTACTACCGTACTACCTTACTGCCTCACTGCCTTACTACCTTACTACCTTGCCTTACTACCTTACTACCTACCACCTCTACCTCTACTACCACCACTACTACTAACTACTACTACTACTACTACTACCACCACCACTGCTACAACCACCGTGACCGACCGCGACCGCTGCCACTAGCACTACGACTACTGCTACCACTACTGATACCACTACCACTACAACAACTACTACGACAACTACTACTACGATTACTACGACTACTACTACGACTGCTACTGCTACTACAACTACGACGACGACCACGACGACGAGTACTACGAATACTACGACTACGACGACCAGTAGCTACTACTGCTACTACTACTACTACTACTACTACTACTCCTACTCCTGGCTGCTACTGCTACGACTTACTACTTCCTACTGTGGTAATGGTAGCGGCAGTAGCAGCAGCAGGAGTAACAGTACAGAAGTAGTCGTAGTAGTAGGAGCAGGAGCAGCAGCAGGAGTAGAAGCAGCAATAGCAGCGGCAGCAGCAGCAGCAGTAGTAGCAGCAGCAGTAGTAGCAGCAGCAGCAGTAGCAGCAGCAGCAGCAGTAGCAGCAGCAGTAGGACAGCGGGTATCGTTCTTGGGTTTGGGTTTTCCCTGTCGCTTTACAGGACTTCAAACAGTTGACAAACACAGGTACCTCCGCCACACTAGACCTTAGTGCTCCGAGCTTACGGCCCTTCGCTCACCGCCGGTAGAAGTTGTTCGGCGTTCAATGCAGACAGCGATCATTCACTCTTGCTCTTTCTGGTCCAAGCAGCAGAGGCAGACATAGGCCAACTTCAACAGCGCAGCGTCCTCCATGAGCAACGCTTCGGCCTCGGCCTGCAGGGGTCTTGCAGACATCTTGGACTCGTCCGTTTTGGGTCTAATCTTGATGCGGCGCCAGATCCCGAGCGGTGGCGCTCTTGGAAGGCGTCGGCGCTCCCGAGCCGGATGCCTCCGAAGCAGAGCCAGGAGCCCGGGTCTCTCCGGTTCGTGCCTTCTGGGGCTATGGTAGCACAGTGAACGCTTCACTTCTGCTCTGTCGATCTCGCCACGCCTTCTGCGAGGGAGCAGCCTTGCCAGCCGCTGCAGCATTGGCTTCTGCGGTCTCGGCCGCCTTTTCCGTAATTTTCTCTCGTCTGTGGCCCAGGAGGAAGAAACAGTGATCGGCGGTGCACGTAATGCTGCAGGAAATGCCGTAACCCCTCTCGCTGATGCTCAGCAACGTCTTCGTGGAGTATGTGCTCTAAAGCCTACCTTCAACAATTATCTTCGTAGCTCCTGCCCCAATCCAAGAAAGCACCCTTCTTTTAATAGCGTGTGCCTGGGCCGCGCTCTGAAGCATAGGATCGATCAGAGTCAGGACGTTTTTGAGGCACATTGCCGCTGTCACCAAGGGATCCTCCATGGCGGCACCGCCACTGTTCGCAACTGAATTGCAGCATGTTCCCTTTGGCACGAAATTCGTCTGCAGCAATGACAAGAATCCGAGCATTTCAGAAACCAGCAAACCCGGCGCCAATACTCCTCACCATTCAGCACATCTCCCTCCGCGGCTGGGGCCTTTGTCGCCTGTCCCAAAATCATGATGGCAAAGAGGGTTCTAAGATGTTCTGAGCCGCAGTCTGGCCTGCGGTACAGAAGGTGCAGCACCGGCCGGCCCTGTGCGTTGCTCAACATCCTTTGGCAAGCGCAGTAGAACATCACCTCTTACGGACTCTTACGTGTTCACTTGGGCAGTCTAGCTGTTCAGCCCTTATCATTATCGCGCATCACACACAACTCCACCGTCTCGAGCCCTAGGCATACTGCACACTCGAAGCTGCAGGAGCACAGAAGCTCCACGATATTTTTTATCGGGCATGTAAACTCTCCGTTGGTGTACCCACCGCCGTCTCTCTCTCCTGCGCTCGCTCCAGGGCACCCCGTTTGGAGTGGTGAGTGAGCAAGCAGGGGAAGTTTAGGTTTACGCCCCCGACAAAAGGAGAGCGAAGGCAAAAAGGAAGCAACGGCATGTAAAGTCTCTCTCTCTCTCTCTTTGCTTGCTTGCGAAGGCTACGGGCTCTCGAAAGAACCCTGGCCCGAAGGCCCTGTACAGTAAGTTCGCGCCAGTCTGTCGGTGAGGCTATTTTCGGGGTTGAGCGTTGCCCGCGTTCCCCCAAATGTGCCTGTAGTAGACCCTTCCCCACAGCACTCTCTCTCTCTCTCGCTCTTTCTTTCGCAGGGCCTAGGGGCGAGCCCCCGTGTGGAGGCACGCTCTGTCGCTCTGTCTGGTTGCCTGCTTGCTTGGGGTATGGGGCCCAGTCCCTCCCTCCACAGCATGCGCGACGGTCTCTCTCTTTCTTTCGTTCTGCCGGGCTTAGGGATCGTCTAGGGCCCGGCAGGTCACGACCTACTCCGCCCGAAGGCGCACGAGATCGCTCTCTGACTCTCTCTTCTTCAGCAGTCAAGAGAGCGCAAGCAGTCCTGGCACCCCCCTGCATGAATCTGTGCCCTGGTTCTTTTTTGTTTGATGAGAAGCTGGACTTGGGAGAAGAGGACCCACGGCACCGCTCTCCCTCTCTCTCTCTTCGGCACAACTCCTGGTAGTGGAAGGCAGCATTCTACCGACGGTAACTGACTTGCTCCGACCAGTTGTCAAACCTGTCACGGTCCTCGCCACTTCCAAGCTTTCCCACGACGTTGGTCCTAAGCGGCTGGGGCAAACCAATGCAACCATGTAGCGACGCCCACTCCTGCACTGACTGCTGCACTTCGCCAAGACTCTTGTCGACCAGCAAGGAAAGTCGTCGCGTGGGGCCGCATCCTGGCAGAGCGCACGATAGCTCAGAGCCAGGCAGACAGACAGACAGACAGACCCTGCACGACTACAACCGACTTTACCTTTCAGAATGCGCCGGTATGCCGACCCGAAACAATCCCGAATCCGTTAACCGGCATGCCGCTTAAGGAGCCTTGAGCAGCACTGGCGAGCTGCGACATCCCGGACCCAAGGGCAGTCGGCCCTCCTGCTGCGCACAGACAAAAGCAGGGGTTCCTTCTGCAGGCGCTCCCAGTTTCTGCCCTGTCCTAGCGACGTGCAGATGGACCCGCCCATGGCAAGGGGGCCGTTTGGGCTCGGCTGCTTCACCTTCCGGCATCGCATGCGGCATTTTGCTGAGGCCCTTGGCTACTGGTCAGATTTTCTCCTAGTCGACAGGGCGATGCCGTTTTGCCAGAGATGTGGGAACTCGAACACGGTAGCAGCCCCAATCGGGCCAGGCTTGTTTTGTTTATACTCAGAACATGTACAACTTCGGAAGCAGCTGAACACGCAATGGCATTTTGGCTGGGAAGTCTTGCTGTAGTGTAGGGAGCCTCTAGCTACGCTGGCCAAAGGGAAGTTGCCGAAGAGAAAAGAATCAGAAGCAGCAAAGGAGCGGTTTGGACCTGAAGACTACCAGTACCAGCCCCCCACTAGGCCATGCCAAACAGCAGCCCGAGGTTGCAGGGTGCTTGTCGTATGAGCAGCATGCCGCATGCCACATTCATCACGGCCACTCAAACAAACATGCGAAAGATCCAAGAACCGCCACAACCTAGACGGCCCATTCCCAACAAGGTGATGCAGCATGGATCTGTTGCGATCTTTTCGGCGAGCGGCCCGGTTCCAGGATTGCATTCCACCAGGCTTCGATCCGCCTCAGTGCTTTGCACGCAGCAGGCCTTCAGCGACCCGGATGCCCCCGGTCCTAATTTTGACAGCTCAGCGGCCTTCGGGTTCAGCCTTGTGGGACTGCCTGTACAGCTCGATGCAACACTCCGCGAGGCGCATCCACCTCAGGACCCGGTGGCTCTGATGGACGTCATATGGTGTAATGATGTAATGGCTACGACATCCTCACTGAGCTTTTCCGGCCTCGTCTTACAGGCTCAAAGGGTGCATTCACTTGCAAGTCCAAGCCTGTAGGTCCGTCCATTCCTGCATCTGAATCCTGAACGAGGGGCAGTCGCGGCCAGTTCCTGAAGACGAAAGTGCACTGGATGAAGCACCTGTGAAGAGCTTGCGGCATGTGCGCTTTCCCATCTGGGGGTCTTCGAAATTCAGTGACTGTGACATGATCGGGTCTGTTGGAGCCTCCCGTTGCTGGACCTTCTGAAAAACAGCTGCAGCGGGAGAAGCCAATGCGCGGACGGCTACCAACATGATGGGGTGCATTGTTAAACGATTCTGCTCAGACTCCTGTCGTGCAATGTCGTGCTACATGGTGCCAATGATGCGAATCTTCCCGCAGAACTTGACCTTGCTGGTGGGTGAGTCCTCAGGCGCGAGCCTTTGTCCTATACACTTGCAATCCAACTAGGAACAGAGCATGTTGGGTCATGCAGAGCAAACCCCCGTGCAAGGCAAGTTACCACCCGGGGCTTCTCTCGTCCTCTGTTGCCAGATTTCGCTTCCTAATGGATCTGCACTGAGATTTCCTGTCCCGGGCATTCCGCATTCCCTGGCGGCTCGAGGCTGCAACTACTGCACGTCTACTTACTGTCAACCTATGTTTCTGTGTTCACTTCATTGCCATCTTTCCTCTTCCTCGCCCTCCTGCTCCCCGTCCTCCTTCTCTCGCTGGGACGCGCTGTTTCCTGTAAAAGATTCCCGTCCTACACACCGAAGGGCACTTGTAGGCTTGCGCTGGCCGGCCAGTCATCAGGAACTGGAGCCCGGCGTTGAAGGTGATTTCCGCCCGTCGGTCCAGCCAGTGCCTGACAAGGTCAGTAAGTGTGTGTCAAGGGATGTCAAGGGGCACTCGTGTCTGCAAAAGCTCCGTTTCTGTTTGTCGATGGCCTTGGGCCTCATGATGCCTCATGATGCCTCATGCATTACAACCTTGAAATCCCTTTTGGCCTCCTGTGCTGGAGCCTGGCCTACAGAAACCGTAAGCTCTCCGCTCTCCGCAGGGCACCTGGAGGTCGCCATGCCGGGTTGAGTAAGTCCTACTTTGGCCGACAGCAGCAAGCTCTCCTGAAGACCATTTTCTGAGGTTGTCGTGTCTGGGTTCAGTGCTCGGTGTGGATTTGGCGTGCTAGCAGCCACGCGACTCGACAACAGATTCGCATATGGTCCGTTAGCAGCCTTGCGAGGCC
Source organism: Symbiodinium sp. clade A Y106 (assembly GCA_003297005.1). Taxonomy (NCBI): domain Eukaryota; class Dinophyceae; order Suessiales; family Symbiodiniaceae; genus Symbiodinium; species Symbiodinium sp. clade A. The sequence continues at coordinate 31,863 of BGNK01001394.1, read as the reverse complement.
CTTACACTGCGCTTTCGCAAGGTTGTCGCCCTTTGCCTGCAGATGTCGGCATCTATCCCGGGTGCAGTTCTCATCTTGAGTGGGTTTACGGCTGCATCTGTTGCTGAGCTGCGCTGACATCGAAGGCTCAGCTACGACTCATATGCCCTGCGTGTCAAGGCCTCATCGTCAAAAAAACAAGGTGAAGCCTGAATCGCGCAGTCAAAGGCACGGAAGTTAGATTCTCAGTTAAACGGCCCTGGAGTGCTGGTCGCTGATTGGCTTTTGCATTGTTTGAAGGCCTTAGTCTTGGCACATAATTAGTCACATCCAGCGCAGCGGTTTGTGGCTACCCTGAGGTGAAGCATACAGGCACAGTTGCTGCAGCGAAGTGCTTCGCACGAAGGAATAACGCACGTTGGGATAAGCAGTCCCCTCAAGTGAAATATCTGTGACCCTGTCACCACGACTTTCATTACTTGGCCATTACTTGGCCGAAACCAGATGCAAGCCCAGACCGCGCTTCTTGCGTACGACGCAGTACTGCTGGCCACATTATGTCAGTTACAAGATGTCGGGCGAGATGCTTGATGCATCGCTGGCTGACTTCACGGTCTGCAAAACCGCCGTAATGCAGCGAATGAAGCGGTCTCTCAGACTCATTTGTGCTGGTTCCAACAATGAAAAGTGAACGGTCTACACTCACCAGACTGGAGACAGGATCAACATAAACCTTCGACAGCTGCTCTTCGTCAAAGGAGTTACAGTGCGCTTGGTCTCCTCACCCTGCGGTAATCCACCCCAAGCTCCTTTTCCACAGGTCCGCTGGCCCCAGCAGGCGCCTGGGCCGACTTCGACAGCGCCTTGCAGGATCTTGCAGGATGCTCGCGACGTGTCAACAGTCTGGCGAACCCTTGCAACTGTTCGCTTAGGTCTCCTTGTTGAAGTAGTAGATCGCCAAATTGGGCTTGTGCATCATGAAGTGTATACAGCCCATGTTGTTGTAGAACCTGAACGAGGTGCTCTCAGAAGCTCTCAATCGAGCACCCGACACGCTGCGAGCAGGTCGCAATGGAGAGCAAGCATCATCTTGAGCAGGATGGAAATCGGTGGGCATGTGGTCCTCCACCTCGTCGTCTCCTGAAGTGCGCAAACACTGGGAAGCACCATACGACAGCATGGGCACCGGTGGGCGCACCTGGCTTGTTCACTCCAGACTTGTCTCCGGGTTTCGCGGGTGCGAAATTGAAGCGGCAGAGCGTGAGGAGGCGAAATGCCTCAAATTGGCGGCAGGCCGTCAACAGAGCGGCTTCAGCATGCAGCATATACTTCTTTTCCATCGAAGGCCATGTCAGCAATGTTAGCAAGATTCAGCAGGTCAGGGGTTTGACTGATTCTGACTTGCAGCTGATGAGTAAGTCTTCGAGATTTCGGTCCAACCCTGGCCTTTCTGTGGTTCTGCTTGGCATACTCGAGGTATGCCTCAATAGCAGCATGCGCAGATTCGACTGGTCCAGCCCCAGCACATGAGTTGGTTATGCCAGACTTACTCCAAAGCTCTACCTGTGCTCCTGGCAACTTGAGTATAAAGGTACAATCGGTCAGTCAGGCTTTCATACTATGGCAGCAAGCAACAGCGTGTCGAAGATCCGCCAGGGTGCCTTAAGGCAGGTCACCTTTGCCCAATCGTGGTTGTGAAGGAGACCTCTCGCTTCATGGCTCTGCGATTCCTCGCCATGCAGAGGCACCCCGTTACTCGCTACCCGGTTCTCTCAAACTTTTACGTTCGAGCGGATTTGGCACCGCTTCCCCCAAGTTGAACCTGCTACTACACTAGCAACAATCACACATGCACGGTCGTCCTGAATGCTTGTCAAGGAAGAAGCTCGTCGGAACCTATATTTGAAAAAGCATGTGCAGCGTGGAGGTCCTTCCAAAAAAGCGGGACGTGTTGAAGCTCGTGCTTCAGAATTTCCTCACATGCCAGCCGGAGCTGTGAACTACAACGGGGCAAGAGCAGTGAGACTGGGTCTTCGCACAGTGTGGACACCATGTGCCAGGAACAGAATCCCACTAATTCTAACAGGGAGCCATTGCATTTTTGCATTCTTTCTTCGCTGACTTCATGCTTCTGCACAAGATGTGAACACCTCAGGAGATCGAGTGGGAACAAGTTGGGCACCGGATGCCTGCAGTCTAGACAGCACGTTGGCTGCTCGGGGGAGGGGTGACACTCCACAGTTGAATAGGTTCTAGCGATGTCATTGTCAGACCCTGCCGACTTCCTCACTTCATGCTGTCCTAGGATGCACAAAGTTTTGAAGCCAGGAGCGGATCTTGTAGGTCAAGCAGGTGAATCTGAACTCAATGGGCGAGATCGCATCTGGCGCACGGCCATGGCGTTGAAGACAGGCCTCGGTTGCTTTGCCTTCAGGAGCAAGCGCAGTATATAGTAAACTACCTGCTGGCGAAAGTCGGCGCTTCTCGAAGCTGTCCATTACGAAGCGAACAAGACAGCATTCGCACCACATGCAGACCCATGACCTCAAGACCTCCGGCCAAGCAGCACCAAAGACCAAGCTCGGTAGAGGCCCTTCCGGCTTCTCTGGCTGCCTCCCAAGCAGCACAGGCGCGAGGCAATTCATTTACTGCGGTGAGCCTGGAGACTCAATTCAGTGGAACTGCGCACATGACATGTATCCTGAAGGTTCCGAACTTTAGCAAGTTGTACCGACACACTTTGATCCGATCCACAGCTCCAAGATAGTTTAGCGTCAGCCTTCAGGCGTGCCTACCCTACGACTCTACACGAGATGAATGGAAGCTGATCGAAGCATTCAGCCCTGAGAATGCTTCTTGGTGTCAACTGCTCTGGAGTGGCACCCGACGCCCTGCAGTCGAGCTTCTGGGTATCTGCGGCTGCAGCCACAGCTTCGGCAGGCTCCTCCTACGAGTACAGTTGACACAAGCCTGACAGATTAATCTTCAACGAACTCTTTCTTGTCTTGCCGTGCGTTGGGAACAGACCTACCTTAGGACCTAGAAGGTGCACAAGATCTCTTTCCCAGAACACAACTGCTTCCAACACCCAAGTTGAAATGCTTGCGAAGCACGGGCCGAACACCACCTACACAAGTCCGAGAAGACTAGATACAAAGCGACCACTCTACTACCTACGAAGCCTTGCAGAAAACCGACAATGGAGCCGTCGAGACCTTCCGACTGGTGAGTGACACGGGCTGGCTGCAGTTCTTTCCAACCCAGGTCCTCTTCCCTGATCTGTTCGCCCTCGACCTCCTCCTCATCTTCGATAGGACGCGGAGCTTCAAGAGGCTTACGCTCCTGGGCCAAGCAGGGACAGAGCCAGCCCGAGGACGTGGTCACCAATTTCCCAGAGACAAGAAGCCGGCTTCAAGAGGCTGTGGAAAGCATTTGGCTTCTCCAGGAAGTTTAAGATCTGAAGGGCTTGCTCGGGCTCCTTCTGCAACCTGGGGCGGGCTGTGAGGATTTAGGAGGTTGCGGAAAGGGGAATGCTATTCACAGTGTTGCTTCCAGGAATTCGTCTTCTATCTTATGTTCTTCGACTCTTCGGGCGATGCCAAGCTTCAAGCCGAGCACTGCCAATGCTCATGATGCTATTTCAGACAGTGCTGAATCGGCTATGTGGTCGACTAGTGAGCAACTGTGCATGCGGCCTGCGGAGCAACGGCAACTCCACGAGGGCAGCGTCTGGAATTCATGGTGCCAAGTTGCAGAACCACTTCGAGCAGAAGGAAACAGATCTTAATGGCTAGGAAATCATCGATGGGCTCGATGTTCCTTAGTTGCGACACAGCTTATTTGGAGCTGGGTGAGCCGAGCCTGTCAGCCTCCCCTGGTTTGTACGTAACTTCGGCATGGAACTGCAAAACCATACTGCGATCCCTGGAATGGAACCGCCCAGCGGTAGTGCTTGCAGTCCCCGCATCTACGGGCAATTACTCAATTATTAAGGCCCACATTTGAAAGCTGAGGTCTTGCAGATTGCGTCTTGAAACTGGCGTAACTTCTACACAGGAAAGAATGACAAAATGGACTCGAAAAACCCAGGTGCATCTTGAGAGCGTCAGGAACCTGAAGCACAACATCTACTAATTTTAACGCGGGCGAGCGAAAAAGTTGGTGCTGCGAGAATGAACCTAAAAGGCTGCACCAGGCGGCTGGGTGGCTCATACTCTCTAACTCTATAACACTATGAAGGACGTACCTGCAGGGAGGGTCTGGAAACAATGCTGCCCGTCAACAAACATCAGCCCCTGCAACTGAATACATCATGTCAGGTGGGCTAGCATTCATTGCTACATTCGTGTATCGTCCATGCAGAGAATGCACGTGAATACTATAGCTTCATTGCAGACATTGCTCCGAGCGGGAGATTGACGCTTGCCAACTCAGCCCCAACTCCCCCCAGCCCGTTCACTGCGACCTTCCCGACTCTAATCTGGCACTGTCATTTAGCACAAAGCCTTGGGTAGACGCCTCTGACGGTGCGGATAAGATCATCGCAATGCCTACCATGGATATAGTATGATACAGCATGTGAGACAGGCTCGTCTCTATGCCAGACACAGCCTTTACATATCCCCGGTCCAAGAAGCGTGTGAAAACTTCGGCTGGCTCTGCATGGCTACATTCTACATTACATGCTGGATTCTGGATCCATACCATCATTCCGACAACGACCTTTTTCAGATTTTGATTCGCAAGCCCAGGCACATGTAGCCGCACGTCCACTGCAGGAAAATGGTGGCAAGCTGGGATGTTGGTGAGAGAACATGTTTGAAAGCAGAATTTGCAGTCGGATTTGGGAGCACGACAGGAAGGAGATGATTCCAGCCACAGGGCATCGAGATGCAGCCAGGGATGCCGCAGCTGAGTCAGGGGCCTACGAACTAACGCTGAAAGAAGACGAAGCCAACCGTTCTGGATTTTTCGGGTTGATGGATTAAGCGAATCTCTCTGTGCGTACAGCCAGATAACCGCGAATGGATGTTCAAAGGATTTCGGGGGTGATATTGACAGAAGCTTGCATGATTGATCCTGGTCTGCTTTCTACACAGGTTCAGCGTGCTTCCCTCTTGTTATCAAGGACTGCAGACCGAAAGGCTGCTGTTGGCTCGGCGCAGCTGTGCCTTCGGAAGACCGGTGAGCAGCTGTCCCTCCAAAACCAAGACCTTTCTTAAAACCAAAGGGCTCTATGTTTCATCCGAACTTTCGCGACCTCGGGCTGAGCCTTGTGCTTACTTGTTGGCCGAAAAGCGCTCATCCCGAGGTCGCGAAAATTCTGATGAAACAGCCAACTAGGTTCTGGAGTTCTCGCCTCCAGACCTTCCACCGAACCAGGCCAGACCAAACGTGAGAGCGATGAGGAGCTTACTTGATTAGCGTGCCAGCACAACATGCGCAGCTTCTTATCGACAGCTTGGGCGCTACAATCCTGTGCTGAGGGAGGTCTGAGAGAATAGACCCAACACCAGCACAATGCGAGTACTTGTGCTGCTTTTCAAGCGTCTCGAAGAGTTCCTCCAGAATCTGTCGCGCCTGGGACCGGAGCGACCGATGCTTCCAACTCTGGAACCCCAGCCCTGGGCGAAAACGACTCGAAGGCTCCCGGCCTGCGCATAGTGTCGCAGCTGAACACACAACAGCGCTTGGTTGTACCTGAGCACGTAGAGGTCGTCATCTTCCCGGATGCCATCCTGGTGTGCAGGACGACCGCCGGCCAGGTGGACTTGAGTCCGACTAACAAACTAACAAACTTATAAAGCAGACAGATCCAACCCACAAGATCCTACAAGTAGGAGACAAGAGCTCTTGAGCACAAGCCCTTGTCCTCGTCATCCTCCTCTTTCTTCCGTTTGCCCTTGTCCTTCTTCTCCTTTTCCCTTGCCCGTTCGTATGCTTGGGTCAGAAGAGTGAGCAGATTGTGGGGATCTGCGCAGCCTGCTTTGAAGTAGTCGTTTACGAGGATGTTGTGGGTCACCTTCACGTCTGCGGCCGTCTTCAAATTGTGGATCTGCTCCAAGTACTGTCCGCAGGTTTCGAACTCGCCCTTGGTGTAAGCCTCGAAAGCATCTCCGGCGCTGTTGATAGCGGACATTGCTGAGCGATGGGCACTCGGCACTAGGAAACAAGCATGAAACTACGTGCTGCATGGAAATGGCTCATGCAACCATGGCTGGTCAAGTCGTGAGATGCTGCTGCAAGCTTGGAGGCTGCACTGAGGGTGTCTTCTCTGCTGAAACCTTTGTGGCGGGAATGCACGGACGACATCAAGATGTCACAGGCACACTTGCAACAAAGCTTCCTGGCTGGCCACTGCCTTCGAAGATGTTCGCAGTTCATTCCGTGTAGCTTACTGGTTTTGCCTGGAACCGGACCGCAGCTCCAGTCCGGCTATAGGCTAGACATGAATGCATATCTGCAAAGCAGCAGTAGGACCCAGTACACCTGCCCACAACAGCAAGCAAAGTGCAAAAAGGGTTCCGACGTCTTCATGACTGTCTGAGTGCGGACTTCTGTCTCCGGCCGCCTGGGAAAACAAATGACATGAATGTCGAATCTTGACGTCAGCAGGTGGACCGCCGAGTCTGCCAAAGATCTGGTCTTTCAAGGTTGCACTGAGCATGCATGCCGACAGCTTGCCGGGACGCCGGCCGACAGTCGGCTCAATGACCCCAGCGCACTATGGAGATAGAAAGTTCCGGCCGAAGCAGCCATTAGTATTAAGCCTGTGTCCCTCCACTTCCTTCTTCGCCTTCTTTCAGTCCAGGCTTTCTGATTTCTGAATGATAGCTACCTGTCTCACTTCATAACATGAAAGGTGGTGAAGGCCTCCCCAGTAGCTTTGTGAAACTTCCGACCCAAACTTGAAACTCCAAGCAAGGGAAAGCACAATCAGTGAAAAAAGAACGCCTTCTTCCTGCGCACAGCTGAGGCCGTTGCCCGGCGAGTCTGCAAATACAGTACGGATCGGACCTTGGCTGAAGAACTTGCCATCGGAAGATGTTCCTTGAGTTCGTGAGCTCGACCTGGCCCCGATCTGAGATCTGGGCTTGCTTTGGCCGATCAACGCCAAGTCTGCTGGGCGCAGGTTGTGGGCACCTGGAAGTGGAGGCACCGTGTCAACGACGGAATGATTCTGAGCATGCGGGCATCTGGGCCGCGAAGACGAAAGAAAGTAATTGCCTAGGAAGGAAAGCATGTCATTGCCAGCTGTCTCGCCTGTTAATCTCACGGCAAGAGATGACCTAGTGAATCAAACACCAGTGGAAGCGAACCGAACAGTGAGGCGAGAGGTAACTATCAATGCGAAGACTCGAATTCCACCGCGAGGGCTTAGCTTCACAACAACTGATAGCTCCATGCCTTCCTGGCCCGGACCCGTTGGGTGGTTGTCTGCAAAAAAACTCACCAAGCCAACTCCAATGACAACAAACGGCATCAACTTCTTCGAGCATCCTCTGTGCGAGGTATCTTGCCTTGTTCCGTTTCTCTTTCGGTGGATGCATCACCCTGAAACCGGCATGGGGTGCAATCAGAACAGATATCAGCAGGACGGCCGGACGCAGACCTCAACTAGTAACTAGGCTCTGAGCGGGTGATGTTGATCCTCATCCGGAACTTCGCCTCGGCACCAGGCACATTGTCGATGCTATAAGAAGGCATGCTTACATGCAAAATTGCATCTAGCCGAGCTTGCGACGGCTCGAGGGACAAGCTCGGCCCTGGAGGCAGAATGCTTGACAGCATGAAGAGGTCGCCATGCTCGTGATTCGTCCACAAGACCGTGACATTCAGTCACCGCAACAGACTCAATACAAGCAGCGTTCCGAATGTGACATTCACGCCACTGCCTGCCAATGGTAACTAGGCGTTCAATCGGATTCTGGGCTCCTTGCATTTCGAGCAGGCACTGGCAGTCCTGCTAAGACGTTGCGGCTCTGAAGATGTGTTATACCTGACGTTTGGAATGCCCTTGAAAAGTGAAGCAACATTGTTTGGTTGCGACGCGGCTCGTGCCTGAACGGACATGTTGTGACACACTGCTGAATCCTCTGCAACTGCAACTACCTACCCGTCGGGTGTCAATTGGTGTAAAACGCCCGGCTCGCCGTGACAATCATGACAACAGTCGCCAGTCGAAAAAGCACGTAACTGCCGATCCGAATATTCCGAAACCAGTCACTTCAAACATATCCAAATCACTTCTTACTATCGCGATCTTGTGAGGACGGACCGATTCCCGATCTGCCCCAAGGCAGGCTGAAAACAGAGGAACATCGAAGGGTGTGGGAAGGCGCCCAAATAAATGGCCACGGCTTGTGTGAAAGATAGACAACCGGCATAATCAAACTCTGTCAATCGAAAAACCCGTCGTGTTCGCGAGGTGGGTGGTCGCCAGCTTCGCTCGAAGGTAGCCCGAACCCAGCCACTCTCAGATACCACTCTCAGAGTGCCGGGGTCGGGACTTACCGCTCAACCTCTCTAAACTTCAGGCGAGGGGCCGATATGGCCAGACACATCAGACACTGGGGCCTTTACGGGTGGCCCACCTGTGCACTCTGTCATTCCAGGTGCCAAGCCCTGCTCTTGCGGTTAGGACATCGGAACTCAATGCACGTAGCGGGTCAGCCCAGATGCCAAGCCCAACTCAAGCCCAGACTAGTGGCTAGCGGTTAGTGAGGACACCGGAAATCCCGAACTATAGCGAAATCCGAGAAACGGATCTTGTCCTCGGAGTCCCCGAGGACACGGTAGGCGGAAGCCCGACAGGCTCCTGGCCCCTCGAGCCACAGCCCGGGCGGACCAAGATGGAGGAACCCAGCCTCCAGCACTACAGTAAGTTGTTATCAGCACTTTGTGCAATGCATCACAAAGTGTGATACACGATGGCAGTCGCTGGCCAGAGGAACACATACATCCGCGGGTGCATCCTTCCGACAACCGCGACGTCTTTCCGATCCGATGTTTGCGTTCCTTACAGAAAGATCGCGAACGCCATCGGACCGTAGCTGTCACCGAACTCGAAATCTGGAATGTTTCGGCACGTCAGCGAAATCGTATTTGGCTGCGAAGGTGATGTCGCCGACGATCTTTGCGGCCGCGCACCGTGAAGACCTGCATTGAAAGATGCACTTAGGTCCAGTTGTCGGCGGAACCGGTATCCCAGAGCGGCTGGGAAGCTGTCACGCCAGGGTGTCGAGTTTGTTGTCGAATGGCATGACGTCGTCGATGCTTGCAGCCTGAAACCGTTTCCGACAGATACCTGTCGGCACAGACCAGTGCTTCTGCATGAAATCGGGGTGAAGAGCTCGACAGTACAGTTCTTCCACTGTTCTGGTTATCACGAAGATGTCGCACGTTGTTAAGCTCCTGTTCGACGGGTCTCGTAGGGAAGTCTCGTAGTTCGATTGGGATCCCTCACAAAGGAAAGACCGCCACGAGTCCTCCGGATTGGGTGCCATGGTAACATCGGTTCAAACCGAAGATCTAGCGAGGAAGAAGCAAGAAAAGACATCGAAGCTTGAGCCTAAATGGATCTAAATGGCAATGCATCCGGTGCAGCAAGTCGCTGTCATTTTCAGTTCGGACACAACTATTTGACACAACCAAGGCTAACCACGCTAAGTAAAATCTTGCCTCTTGAACACCACACCCTTGCTCCTGCACCGCTGGTCGCTGCTTCCCCACTTCGGCACTGGTGTGGAGCGAAGCTGATCAAGAGCCAATATGTGAAACTGCAGCGAGCAAATGTAAGCAGTGCAGAAAGTCTGCACTCGCACTTCAGGTCGGCACGCGGGATGGAAGCGCGAAGTCAACCGTAGGCACACGATCAAGCACTTTGGACCAGAAGCTGTTTCCGGTGAAGGATAGTGAGACGAGTGAAACGATGAAACAAGTCGCCGTGGATGCTGTTTTGGCAGAATGTCCATTCTGGAAACTGCCAAGACTCAAGACCCGAAAGCCCTCAGGACAAGCTTCCGAATCCAAAACCCACCAAGAACAGCTTCACCCTGAATTTTTTTCGGCTGCCTTGGACCACTGCAAAGAAACTTGCCAAGCAATCAATTGACCAAAACATGTCGGGCTAATTCAGAGCACTCTCCAATTCAGAGTACTCTTTTTTCGGGGATGCATGCTGTCTGCTCGCACAGCGTTAAACTGTGCACCACAGTTCCCAAAGCCTTGAGATTCACTAAAGTCGCTGAGGCTGCAATGTCTCGAAGTTCTCTTCGAAGACTTCGACAGCTGCAGCTGCAAAAGCCTCGCCGGCTTTACCTGGCTTGCATGTGCACGTGCACTACTTCTTCTCTGCGTGACAAGATTGACCATATCGTGTAGATCATCACATCGGTGCCCTCCTCCCTGAAGCAAACTCCACATGTCCACACTTGCTCCACAGGCACTTAGCGACTGAGACAACACTCAGACTCAGATCTAGACCAGAAGAAATCAGGCCTCCTGGGAAGGCGATGATAACACCTGGCAGCACGAATAAACCCGTGCATCGGCGCATATCGGCGCACAGGGTGTCAGGCATCATAAAGCATCGGGACTCCTGGCTGGGCTGGACCTGATACATCAACTTATCCTAATCCAAGCTTCGACAGTTACTCAGCCGGGGCGTTGGGATTGCGGCCATGCGCCTTCGAAGCGTCCTGAAAACTCATCCCGCAAGACCTTTCCGAAGCCTGAGCTGCTGCGCGAATGATTCTGAAACTGGCTTCGGCACCCGCAGCCATGAGCTTCCCTCCTGCAGTGCCCAAACTGCGATCCGGAAGCTTTGACCAACTTTCTCTGGTGGGTTGAAGAATACGCCACAGCCTGCATGTAGAGCAGCAAGGTGGAGCGCTTGAGTGCGACATGATTTACCCATTCTTTGGAAGCGGTGCTGGCAAACGCGAATCGCGTACGGCTGACCAACACTTGACCAACCTACCTGCATCGGGAACTACCAGAACGTTTGCATCGGCTCTTGATGATGCCGCTGCCATGACGGCCCGCCATTTATCGGCAAGCTGCTCGGCGTACCTGAAGAAGTCAGACATCGTCCACATCCGATCGATGACAAATTGCCGGGGCCAAGATACTTCTCCTGGTCTGGATGCGCATCCACCGGGCTGTCCGACATCTTGGCATTGCAGTTTGGCATGGCCACGGACACCACCGCCTTTCACATGGCAGAACTCCAGAAACACAAGCGTGCATCTACTGTTGAGTAAGCCTGTGTTGACCTGTGTTTGCACTGCTGTCTGAAAGAGGCTCAAAGCAAGACATTCACTCCTTCTGGCAACGGAACCCCGAACTACAAGTCCTCGAACAATCTCAGCATGTGAAGACGCCCACACCGTGGCCTGCCTCGAGGCAGACTGCCTTCTCCTGCAACAGCACTCTTAGCTTCTTTGCTGCACTATCCTGGTAGAAAACTCAGCAAGGGAGGCAATGGCGACTGGCACAATCCTTCGCGGCGATTGCCTGATTGCATACATACAAATAATTACATATACATAGGAACTCCAGCTGCATCTGTCCAATCAATCTATTCTTGCTAGCTTTTGTGGTGATGACGGTCCTCCTGCTTGCACATGTTTACCGTATGTTTTGTCTCCACCGGACAAGCCGCTCAGCCTGGAATGCGTAGCCGTTGTTGGTCCCGCTGCGGAAGACCTCCACAGATGGCGAAAGAAGCGCTCCGTCGTCGGGAAGATGCGACACCCAATCCTTGCAAACGTGCATTGAAGTCAAGCAGCTAGGAAGTCTACGAGAACTTGTTCCAAGTCTCCTGACCGTCCTTGGGCCTCCTGGGCGGTTGAACCCACGGCGGTACCCTGCCAAGCAGAGATGACTTTGGACGTGAAACTTTTACAGGGATGCCGAGCATGCACACATGCCACCGCACTCGCGCACTGCGCTGCGATGCCGCTTCGCTTTCGACTACCGGACTGCCGCAGGACTCGGCCTGATTTTTGCCTGCTCGGCCAACTCGACGCCTTTTTCCAAGGAGGCGTAAAGCGTGCTTTGAATGCCTCGGCGTCTACTCTCCCTGTAGGGCAGACCTCAACCGCCGTGTGATAAGCCTTCATGAGCCTCTCAAAACAAACGGAAAATATTTCGCAAGCCGCACGATCGCGTAACCGTCGCTAGAGCTGAGTCGACTACACATGGCTTCTTCCAGCGCATGGCGCCCACCAGTTTGAAACCCTCCGCCAGCATGGTAGGCAGACGCTGCATTTACGGCCACCACTTTCTGACCACGCAGTGCTTCCTGCGCCGAAACAAAGATCAGTGCAGAGTCAATTTCTTGAAGCTAACGAGATTGACAACTGCGGGCATGCGAGACTCAGAACCCAGTCTCACGCTACGAACCAACTCGCTCTGCAACGCCTGCAATATGGCATGTCCCTGCACGATGGCTAAGACAGAGTCTTTCGGGCGAAGCCGGCCAGCATGGCAACCCAGCTCAAGGCAACTGACCGAGCTTGCAAAAGTCACAATCCTCCACAGCCACGTCCAGGACAGTTCCTCGCTTGACGAGAAGCTTCGTCGTATGACTGCCTGATGCTCCAAGTTTCCTTGGATGGGATGCTACTCAGGAAAGATTAGCTCCACTCATTCGGCGCCGCTTGGACGGCACACCTCCCAAAAGTCTCGTGCGGCGCTGCAACAAAAGATATCACCCAAACAGCTTGGCCGAACGACGGCCACACGGCGCTCGTAGACAAGCTTGGTGAGAAAAGCCTGAGTACTCAATAACAGCCACAGCTCCCCCTACGGTAGCGATAATCAAGGATGCCTCCCACATGTGGGGCCTGTCTTTCAGGCTGGGCGGATGTTGGGCAAACACACACGACAGTCACAAGATAAATGCCCAACACCCCTTCCAGGACAGGTGAGGACTGCTGACTACTGTACCCAGGAGCTTTGTTCCAGCCACCAGCTCGTGTACATGGCAAAGCGGAACGATCGTGCTTCCAAGCCTCGCAAAGTCACGACCCTGGGACGTGGCATTTGCATTCTGCACCACACTAAAATGACTGACACGTGGATCTGCCAGAAAGGCTTTCGGGACTTCACGACGCTTCACTTCACTTCTCCCCGGCAATGCGTCGAGCTCTGTTTTTCTGGGTCTGTGTTTGCAGAATGCTCTGCTTCTTCCAGCAGCATTGCGCAGGGCACGCGCCAACGTTTCAGCCCCGCTCACTACTGCCCCTCTCCCGAATGAATCCTAAAGGTCTCCGTAGGTTCTTCGATCGCATAGTCAACCGATGTCAACCGAGCAGCTGGAAACCTCCAGCTGCTGTAACTCTTTTTGTCAGTTCACCTGAGGCTTCGAAGGGTGTTGCTCTTCACGAGGAATGGCACTTGCATGCTCCAGCATCCATTTGGGGCTCCAGGCTCACATAAGGACCCTGCGCTTAGAGCTTCGTGCTAGTTTTACCACGCAAGAGACGTTGCAATCCTGTCTTTTGCTTCGCAGAGCGCTGTTCTGTGTGTTTCAGGGCGGATTAACAATGGACCTGCTCGTGTGCGATGCAGGCGCTTACCTGAAACTGCGAGCGGCTGCCAAGCCACTAATTTCTCGCCTCGCTGCCCGATCCTTTTCATCATTGGCCTTCCGGATCCAGTCGTAGCCATGCGAGTCCTCAGCAAGGGCACCTAGACCCGCCCCCGGCCCAGCACAGAATCGATGCAAACTTCGCGGAGTGCTTGTGAACCGGCTGCAAGGCTCAAGACTTCCTCGCCAATTGTGAGTGTCTGCGCGGGTTGTGGGTATGCACACCTATCTCTCTATCGATCAACCAATCAATATATCGCTCACCCAAACCGTCTAGCTGCTGGCTAGCTAGCTAGCTAGCTAGTTCCCTGCCTGCGCGTCGATCGATTTGTGTATCTCTGTCTGTCTCTCCACACTTGCGCACGTCCTGGAAGGAGTCCCAGGCCCCAGGCCCCTTGTTGGTGGCAGGTGACGAAGCCCGGCCTGTTGGCTCCCTTGATCCGGAAACCCTGGTCTTGTTGTTGTCGAACCCTGCCCCGTACAACTGAAGCAAGTTGGGAAGTTCTCTCAAGAAGCAAAGTGGATGCCGGTGCGCGGTTTCGTCAAATCGTGCCGAAAAGCACTCAGCTGCTGAACTTGCTTCCAACTCGAGCTCTCTCTGTCTCTCTTAGCTGTCATTCTGTCTGTATCGGGGTCGTCACGCCTCATCCCCGTGTCCTAATGCAAGCTCCTGAGCCCCTTCGACAGCCAGGTCCCCTTTTCAAAAGTGCAAGCTCGACTGTCTACTTTTGCTGCAACTCTTGCCCACACGCAACAGCTAGCACAACGAGTTTTTGTTCCTCTAGCACAAGGATAGGACCACTCGATTTCGTCTCTGTCTCTGTTTCTCTGTTGCTTTGCTTTGCTCACGGGCTTGAAGCACAGGCAGTCCCCCCCGTTGGTGCGAGCAGCCCCATGCATCGTGTCGGTAGGATGGGCTCGAACTGTGTTAGTGCATGAGAGGCTTCTGGGGCGTCACCGCAACCTCTCTACCGTGGAAGAATGGAACTGTTTCCTGCTCTTTTTCGTCAAGGCATAGGGGCTGTTCAGGCCTCCCGGCCGCATTGGCCCCCCATTGTTATGGGGTTTGAAGGAGCGTGACACTACGATTGATGTTTCTTCGAGAAAGAAATAAATTGAGTTTCGGCACATATACGGTTCAACGAGGCCATTGACCGATGTTGGAAACATGCTAGAATTTGGGTGCTTGAGTAGTCAGCCAAGGGAAGGTGCACGCCACCCTCTCGCCCGCGAGCACTGGTCTCAAGATCTGTGGAGACACTGACATGAAGGAACGAGGCCCCGGTCAGCACTGTTGTAGCCCCCGACCCTTAACTTTAACCTATCACCCCGGCCTTGTGCCTCGTCCCCACATGTTCTGGCCTGACATGCGCATCCTTCGTTCGTGCTGGTCTGTACTGCGCTGGGTTACACCGCTGAACAGCGGGGGCTTTGAGGAAAAACATGCCTTCCTCACTACTTCGAGTGAATGATATGGTATCGAATCGTATCGAAAGGAACGAAGGCTTCTAGGCGCATGTCACCGGAAGGATTTACCTTGGCAGTGTGGTGGAAAGAGCCCAGGATTGACGGCCAAGGTCGGGCCATGTTTGGAAAGAGATTTGCCGCCTGAGTAGGGCTGGGTTTCCCCCGCCATTCAAGATTTCACACCTAAGCCCTGCAACTTTGTAACCCTACAAGCATGGTGCAGAAAACATGCACAGGTTATGATCTCTCGTTGGCGTCTCCCGTCCTTTCAACAGCCTTTCCCTCCATGCTGCAAGCTTTCACCTGTTTCTCAGGGTTATGCCGGATGGGCTCCCCCTCCCAGCGCACAGGTTGAGAAGGATCGGATGGCCCCCGGGCCAAGTGCTCGGGGTTCAGGTGGAACCGGCACCGGTAGTACACGGCAACTGTCGGTCAGGAGGATGCCCTCTTCCCCCACAAACAGAAAGCTCGAACGAGGAGGACTCAGACTTCACGAGCCGGCTGTCTGGCCCAAAGTGTAGGGCTGCTAGGTTGCAGTGTCGAAGCGCCAGGGGCGTCAGAATGGCGGTCCGGGCTCTTCGGCATTGGGACAAGCCAAGTCCCCGGCCACCAGGGCCCCGAGTTTTCGGTGCTTTGGAAGCGGCTGGAGCTTGCTTGCTCCGGGGGTTTGGGGATGAATCCCCTGGCCCGAAGGCCGACCCCCTCCACGGTCTGCAGCAGTTCGAGGATTGGCCCTAGTGCTTGAACCGCTGGCTACCCCCATGGCGTGCGCCTGTTCGTCCTTGATGTTTTTTCGGGGTGGGTTGACAAGCACGTTCCCTCGAGTGCACCTTTGATCCCCCCAGCCCCCAAACCAACCGTGCCACCACTACCTCAGCAACCGTGCAGGTACAACTCGGGTCATCCGTGGTCTCCCCCAACTTGGCTACAGTACGTGGGGCCGCTTTCTGTACAACAAACCATACGGGTGCCCCACTCGCCGAACCGCTCTTGCTTGCATTCGGACAAGGAAGGGTGCAACCCCTCCCCCGCGCGCCCGCTTGCTTGCTTGCTGACGGCTTCGAGAGAGCGCACCCTTGGGTGCTACCCCCCACACGAGCACGCGCAGCCGCAAGGTCACTGTTCCGCGAGGGCCACAGGTCGTTGCTGCCCCCTCGGGCTCGGCGTGAGACTGATCACGTGCCCCCCGGTCTCGAGCGACAGCTAACTCGAGTTCTCCCCGTTCTTCGAGGATATATATACGGTAGGAGAATTCACGAAGGACTCGACAGTCTAGCAAGCACAAGTAAGAGGCTAAAGAAAAGGTTACACACTGCAGTCCCCCGTATTGTTTCCAAAGCCGCATGCTCACTAGGCCTTCCCCCGTTCGGAGGTCAGCTTTGGGACTGCCCCCTCAGGTCAGCTTCGGTGACGGCGCTTGAGTGGAGGCTTCTCCGCAGCCACTTTGGGAGGTGTTGCACCCGCGGGAAACTGACGCGTGCTCCCCATTGCTGGCTCTGCTTCCCCCCGGCTGGGCATAGAAGTTGCTTGCCGCGGAGGATTTTGGCCGGCTTCCTCGTGGCATCTCCGCGTTCTCCCCCGGAGTGGTTGAGCTTTTGGGGACTGGTAGTCGAACATTGAGGTGTCCAACTTTCAAGACTCGTCTTTGTCTTGCTTTGATGTCCCCTCCTCGGCGGGCCCCTGCTAGTTCTGCTGCCGGGTCTCCCGTCTGGTGGGTTTCCACTTCGATCTCCTCTTCGTCATTGTCCCCGCGAAGGTTTTGCAACACCTTCTTCACCAGGTCGTCGTCACTTGCTTGGCTTGTCTCCCCCGCCTTTTCAGAGCGGTTGCTTTCTGTAGCGCCAGCATCGTCTTCCTCGTCCACTGGCAAGTTCCACTCTCTCTGTAAGCGTTGTACATTCATGCCGTGGAAGACTGCAGTGAAGGCCTCCTCCACCGGGGTGTAGATTGTGACCATGTCGACCGGCATGCTGTTCCCCTGGGGAACAACGTCCTCCTCCATGATCAGATCTTTCGGCGTTGTCCACGGTGCATCGTGGGCTGGATCGTCCCACTTGAGGCTCTTTCCAGCTTCGCTCTCCTCCCCCTCCACGTGGAGCTCCGGTGGCGTTGTCCACATTGCGTCTAAGGCAGGATCTGTCCAGTCTGGTGATGGTAGTCGTCGCCTGCATGTTGATCTGCTTTTGGTGGTAGCGCACGTTCGTTGCACTGCGCTCGTCGTTCAGCTTGCCGTGGTAGGTCTCGATCGCCCACGTCTGCTGGTTGCCCTCCTCCTCCTCATTGTCGCTGGCTACTGTTCCAGTGGGCGGGGCACTCAGCTTTGCTTCCCCCGACGGCAGGTCTGCGGCGCTGTGAGATCGCACGAGTTTGCGAATCTCCTCCACGGGCACCTTCAACTGCGAGTGCCATCCCCCCTCCACATGGCCATGGCCATAAAGCAGCTGTACGCCTGGTTGAACAACGCATCTGCGAGTTCTTCACGTTTGTTTTGCTTGGGAACCCGGCGGGCTTCCCCATGCTTCCCCCGGTAGTAGAGCGTCTGCACGGCATAGGCGTCGACGTGTGCTGTTCCAACCAGATCATCTTCCCTCCATCGGCGTTCGTACAAGGGTCGAACTAGGCGGCGCACTCGTCGACGGATTGCTGCAGTCCCCCGCATTGGGTGGCCATCTGGTGGGCTCTCACTGGTCGACGAGCTCCCCCCATTGCTTTCATCAGCACTGGTCGCCTGTGTCGGCGTGCTTGGGAGGTGCATGGGCCGGGCTGTTTCCCCCGATGCCTGCGCTGTTTGCTGCAGCTCATCTGTTCCAAAAGGGGGTTTGCGCGCTCTCTCTCATTGCTTTGCCCTTTCCGGGCTAAGAAAAGCGGATGCCTCGGGAGAGAAAAACATGCTTCAATTTTTGGCCCCGCCAGCCTTGTGCTAGCCGCTGTGGCACACCACTTTGTTGTTCAAGGGAAGGGGTAAAAGCGAGGTCCCTCGGCACTTCCCGCTTGCTGCTGGGCCCTCTTTTTGTCTGACTGAGGTGGTGCTCGGAAAGGTTGAGAAGTCGGCCTCAGGCAGTAGAAGAGTTCCTGCAAAAGGTAGGTTCTCGGAAGAAAGGGGTTGTCCCCCGAAAGCACCTTGTGCCTTTCATGCAACAAAACTCTAGCCATCACTTGCTTCGTCGCTGCTTTTCAGTTGGGCGGTTCGCCCTGACTGGCGGGTCCTCCATGGGCGTTGTGCCCTCTACTCTCGTGGTGGCGAACTTATCATTCTTGATGTCCCTGCCATTTGCTCGGTCATGACCTCATCCTTGTCCCTCACCCAGCGTTCATGTCCAACTCCGTCTACTCCCCGTTGCTCTTTAGAAGGAGGTGCTCGGTCAGGTCCTCTTTCAGCTAGTCCTGCTCCAAGATCCCAGCGTGTTCCACAACGTGGTTACTGCTGGGCCACCTTCCGCAGAAGGGCCAGGGTCAGAGGGGGTCTTAGCGGCGGGGCCCCCGGGCACTTGCGAGCAGAAACATCGCGACGTAATGACTCAAGCCTCCCCCCACTCAGGATAACGTCCACCCGCCAGAGAAGCAGAGACCACTCTCTGNACGTAATGACTCAAGCCTCCCCCCACTCAGGATAACGTCCACCCGCCAGAGAAGCAGAGACCACTCTCTGCCCCCCCGGCGGGCCGTCCCCGAGTGCCCCCCTCACGAGGAGGACGGCGGCAGGTCGACTTGAGCCAAAATGGCTCTCTCTCTCTGTCTCTCTCTCTCTCTCTCTCTTCGCTTCGCTTCGCTTCGCTTCGCAGGGGAAAGGTCCACAGGTCGTGGACCCGCACCCAGGCGCTCCCTTCCCCAACTGAGTGGTGGAAGGAGCTTTGGGGTCTCCGTCGCTAGGGGCTGTTTCCCCCGTTCGGAAAGGTCGGTCTTCGGCGAGGAACCACCCTCCCTTAACTTTAACGCGCGTCCCGGCCTCGAGGGATCCCTTTGTAGGCATTTCGCAGGCTGGGCGGTTTCCCTCTCCTTCCATAAACAAAAGGTAGTCACTGGCTTCCCCGCCTTTCTTGGTAAAGCAACAACTGAGAACTTCGAAACATGCAGGTGACTAAGACTGGCGGGTGCAAGCAGGAGCGTAGCGACTTAGCAGTAGGATCCCTTTTCAAACGCAGAGTGTTCTGCAAAAGTGCACTTAAAGGTGGGGAGCAATGAAGGCTCCCCCAAAGTATGTAGTGGTTCTGGCTCCGCGGCCGTCATAATTAGGCTTGACGTATGCAAGCAGTTGGGAACATCTGGGGCTCGGAAGTGTGGAGCTGGGAACCTTAAGCAAAGTCTGAACAAGTACACAACCTCGCTGCTCCCTCACTTTCAACTCCCCCAAAACTTTTCTTCACGTGTCTCTCATTTTGGAGTGTGTAGTGCACTAGCTCAGTTGGCTACAAAATTGCCGAGGCAGCATTATGCTCCCCCTCGCTTGGTCACTCGGTCGCCTTCAAACTCCGCTCCGCCTTCCCCCAGCTCTGTACTCTCGCGGGTCGTTCTGCCGACACTCCGATGCTTTCCCCCGTGTCCGGCGGTCTGCCTGCGGACCCCCATGGCCAGGAGTGCGGTGCTTCCCCCTCAGGGCTGCTGTCGTCGTCGCGGTCGTCTGAGCTTACCGCTGCCTCCGCGGTTTCCAAAGTACCTCCCCCAATCCGGCGGGCTCTCGTCGGTAGCTCTGCGCTCCTTTGTCGCACGGCTGCCAGTGCCTTCCTGGCTTGCCTGTGGTGTCAGTCTGCGCTGTGCTGTAGTGTGGTCCTCTCCCGGCTCTTCCCCACCTTGGTGATCCAGTCGATCTCCAGTGGTGTTGTCGTCTGGCTCGTTGGCGTTCTCGGTGCTGGTTGGCTTCCCCCCCGGCTTCGACGAGGACGGGGGCTTCACGTTTACGTTTCCGCCTGCGGGCTTTCCTGATCTTCCGCCGGACTTTCCGGGCTTGTTTCGGAGCTGTTGCTGCTCCCCCACAAAAAACCAGGTAGATCACCGTGAGTTCCGCAGTGTCGTAGTATGCCCTGTCCCCCTACTGGCGGGCCACCTCCGGAGAGGACCGCGGTCCGAAGTCCAACAGGCTCCCCTGGAGGTACAGTCCAGGTCAACCCGGGGACCCCCCCCTAAGTCGAAAGGGCAGCACAGGCCCCCAACGACAAAGGCGCACACACTTGAGCCAAAATGGCTATCTCTCTCTTTCTTTCGCCAGGGTAACGGAGTAGAGGATTGCTCCCCTACCCCGCGCGCTAGTGCGCCCCCGACTGTTGCGGGTGGCCATGGAGGCAAAAGGTTTTGTTGGCAGGGTTCTTAGGCGTCGAGAGCCAAGTACCTGGTAAAGCGTGATGAGGGGGGGAACCCCTGCCAACTGGAAACATGCAGGCGTCCGGAAAGAAGGCAACAGCCTTGTGGCTAGCAAGGAAAAAGAGGTCAGGGAGCTCAAGAAGAGCACGGCTATGTGTGGAGGTCGGCTCCGGCGGCCCGTCTTATG
>BGNK01001393.1:2051-142828 GCA_003297005.1 Symbiodinium sp. clade A Y106 | reverse complement strand
CCACCCCCCACCACTCGCTTCCAAAAGCCGCATTGACATTAGTTCCCGAAGTCTATATAGAGTCTAGAGCCGCTGACGCAAGCTCACGAACCCAAAAGCTTAAATTCTGAAACCCGCAGCCGAGAGACCCTCAAATCCAATCCGAACAACACAGATCCGAATCTTTAGACGTGAAGAATCCATAGAGCACGGAAGCTCATGCATATTGATATATCTGTACGTATAATTATGTATGTACGTACATAGGTATGCATGTATGCATGCATGTATGTATGGTAAGTGCTTACGGCAGCGACCTTGGGGCAAGAGCCCCTGGCTCGTCCAAAGAGATTGACACTTCTGTGCGACGGATTTTTCCTAGGGAATTACTAATTCCCTCACATTTTTGACGGATTTGGTGCCATTCCCACTAGACTTTCCTCAGGAAAACGTACCTTACCTTAAGGAAAACGTACGTTACCTTGGTTTTCCTAGAAAAACGACAGTTTTCCTTACATTTTGGACGGACTTCGTGCCATTTCCCACGTTTTCTTGACGAAAACCTATTTTACTTAGGTTGTTGTTGTTGTCCTGAGAAAACCGACGTTACCTTGGTTGTGGTTGTGGTTGTTGTTGTTGTTGCTGCTGCTGTTGTTGTTGCTGCTGTTGTAGTTGTTGTTCCTATTTTTCTTATCTTTGTGGTTGTTGTTAGCCTTATTCTTTTATGGTTATGTAATATTGTATCATTATTGTACTATTGATCTATTTATTTTTGTTGTTATTATTTTGTATTACTACTATTACCTATTATTACCGTTGCTGTTGTTGCTGCTATTGTTATCGTTGTGGTTGTTGTTGCTGTTCTCGTTATTCTTAAATCGGTGTTGTTGTTGTTGTTCTTATTCATCCTATCATTATTATTATTATTCCTTTTGTTCTTGTTGCTGCTGTTGTTACTATTGTGGACGTCGTCGTTGTTGTTGTTGCTGCTTTTGTTGTTGTGTCACTGTCTTTGTCGTTGTTGTTGTTGTTGCATTTGCTGCTACCCTGATTGTAGTAGGGCTTAAAGAAAGCAGCAGGGTCTGCAGTTCAGAAAAGCAGGGGGGGTAAGGGGGAGGGAGAAAGCAGCAAAGTTTGCAGTTTAGAAAAAAGGGGGGGGGTGGGGGCGGCGCAGCACCCCCCCCCCATTTGCAAACCTTCCAAAAATGACTTCGTTTTCTTCGCTTTTACCCCCTAAAACGATTTCGTGTGGCTTCTCCATCTTGTGTGCTGGAGAAGACGCTTTTGCTCATTTATTCGTTTTCCAAAGGAGACTCTCTTTCACTGCACTTTGTTTTCTAGGTTTTTTAGTCCCCAGCGAATACGTCTGGCTTTCGCCTTCTTGTCTGTCGGTGAAGACGCTTCATTCAGGATTATTTCATTTTCTTCGCTTTTAACCCCCTGAAGCGTTTTCGTGTGGCTTTCTCCTTCTTGTGTGTTGGAGAAGACGTGTTTATTCATTTCTTCACGGCTTAGGAGAGCTGGGGGGTTGGGGGGCGGGGGCGCAGCCCCCGGATTTCCTTTTGCGTCTTGGAGAAGATTCTTTTATTCTTTTAATAATAGTAATAGTAATAGTAATAGTAATAGTAGTAATAGTACGAAAGCAAAGCGTTAAAGCAGAGCAGCGGAGAAGCAGAGAAGCACAAACGCTGAAAAGCAAAAGGAAAGCAAAGGAAGAGGAAAGCAATCAACAAGAAAAAACAACAAGCAATCAAAGCAGGGAAGGGCAGCAAGCGAAAACTTAAAGAGAAAAGCGAAGCAGAAAATCAGAGAAGCAGAAAAGCAGAGAAGCAAGACAAGCGGAAAAGCAGAGAAGCATAAAAGCAGAGAAGCAGAAAAAGCAGAGGGAAGCAAAAAACATACTAAAGCAGGGAAGAGCTGCAAGCAAAAACTTGAAAAAGAGAACCGCGAAGCAGACAATCAGAGAAGCAGAAAAGCAGAGAAGCAAGAGAAGCTAAAAAACATAGAAGCAGCAAAGCACAGGAAAGCAAAAGCAGAGGACAGCTTAAGCACAAAAACCAAAAATAACAAAAATAGTAAAGCAGGGAAGAGCTGCAAGCAAAAACTTTAAAAAAAAACAGAGAAGCGAAGCAAACAATCTATGTACTAAACCCCACATCAAACAGTAGGATCCTCACCCTCAGTACCCCCGGAGCAAGACACAAAACAATGAGGCACCCGAAGTTTGCAGTGATGCTCATGGGTGAACTCGACACCTCAAACGAAACCGACACACATGAAACAATAAGAACAACAGCACTTATCAGATTTCATACACACCTGCCCTAGATGTCTGCAGCCCTAATCCCTACGCCCCAAAGTCCCAAACTCCCAAGCGTCTAAAACCCTACACCCGAACCTCCCTTAATAAACCCTACATTCCTGTACCCTAGAACCCTCAACCCAGGGCTTCCCTGAGCCCCAAATCCAAAAACCCTAAACCTTAAGCCTGCGAATCCTCTACCCCGTACCCATAGGCCCCAAAGCAGTTCGTTTTGGGATTTAGAATCATAGTGGTTCCGTTTTTGGGGTTCATATTTAGAATTCTAGAAGGTAATCCCAAAAAGGAACTACTTTGGGGCCTATGGGTACAAAAGTAGTTCGTTTTGGGGGTTCATATTTTGAATTCTATAAGGTAATCCCAAAAAGGAACTACTTTGGGGCCTATGGGTACCGTCAGCAATATCACACTAGCCTCCATTGCCCGGCCGGCGCCCAGCAAGCGCCGGAGGTTCCTTGTTGCTTTCAACTGAGCGTAGGGTACAAGCAGAGATACGGTTCCATAATAGCGAAGGGGTTTAGGATAAGGACTTTATAAAGACTTTCTATGGATAAACAAGCAATTCAAAGGGTTACAAGGGCTTTTGTTAAGAGTTCACAAGAGTCCGTCGCGAGGTGGCAACTGTCTCAAACCTCGTTGCGGAGTTGCTTGGTCCAAAACATGCTATAGCATAATTTATCGCGTTCAAGTTATAGAACAGTAGAACATAGTACCAAGAAGTCGAGGCTAGAAGAATAGCGTACAGTATAGTAACATATGGTATAGTATACTATAGTATGACACAGTATGACATTGTAGAACATGGTATAACATAGTCCGTAGTACACTATAGTATAGCTTTGTATTGTATAAAATAGTCTTTCCATGTGCGTCACCGGTATGATTCCGGCAATCGTCGAAAAAACGCCGCGGCAGCAGCGCCAGTCCGAGTTCTTTTTGCTTTGGTGATCACTGCTTGGGCAGCTCCCAATGAATCGAAGGTACATCAGTGTTACGTTTTGTCGCGTTGGACGGACGTGCAGCCGTTGATGACAGTACCGTTGCAGCAACGTGTAACTTTGCGCTCAACAGTTTTGCAAGCTCGTCGATCACAAAGGTGATTCTGAGCTGCCCAACCGCGTATGCGAAGCTTACACCTTCCGCGCACTCTGGAGCCACGCAGCAGCACACATAGAACACCAGAACCGCACTTGAAATGGACTGGGCCGCTGTGGCTCCACCTGGTGGTGCTCGATACCAGTGGGCTCATGATGGCTCATGTAGGGTGCTTGCTCGGAGAAGTTATGTAAAGGTTACCTGCACGAGCACTGAGAGGATTCAAAGTAGATGCAATCTCCATGCGTAGATAAAACGACTTTGCACATAGAAATGTGACGTGGACTAGCTGAAACATGATTGCAAGCCAAGGTTCACTTTTGAGATGGCTGAGTTTGGGATTGCCCTGATAAGATCTCCTGTCGTGGTGTCGTGGTACATCCAACCCCTTGTCAAACCACACTTGCTGCAGACCCCTGTCTGATCCCTGTGATTGTGAATTGTGTAACTGTTTGACTGCAGCCCGAAGCAGTGTGCTGTCGCATGCCGAAGCTGCAAATGCAGAAGCATCTGTCCGTGCCGAACTCCCAAGGGAATGCTCCCAACATCGATCTCCTAAGGAAGACCCTCGACAGCCGAAGTCCGACCCAAGAAAACCCGCGTTCCAGACTGACTCTAATCTGCCTCTTACGGGCTACGGTCAGGATTTATGGAGGAAGGTCCTGATTAGTTGGAATACTTATCGCCGCGATACTCCCAGAAATATGTAAGCCGTACTTGACATTAAGCGCTGCCTGTGACCCCAAACCCTACAAAATAGTAGGTTATGACCCCTTAATTATAGAGGGTAGAACCCTTAAAACGGTAGGTTTTTGGATCCCCAGGTGAGGCCTAATAAGTAGAAGCTTGAAGCCATGCTGCACGCAGGCGCCACCCCCTGGAAGGATGCCAAGCGGGACCTCCATCTGACCTTCGGACGTTACAAGTAGCTCTAGAATGTACCTAGAGTCTCCTTTGTAGTTCCTTCTTTTGGTTAACCAGTTTTATGGTTAGGATCCTATAATAGAGATTTTGGTTAACCAAAAAAAGGAACTACAATGGAGACTATAGGTAGGGTGTATGCAACCTGAGAAAATCAGGCTCTGTGGGGTTTGAGCGCAGGATCACAAACTCCTTGGTCAAAGATTACAGAAGCCGAAACGTCCTGAGACAGATTGAAATTATACTACCGCGACAACCCCACCAAGATTAATCAAAGGACTCGTAAAGTCGCTGATGCTGACCCCACCACTAATTAAGACTACTATGCCGACGAGGACGACGCCGACGACAAGGGCGAGCACCAGCATCAGCACCGACACTCACCCACATGACAACCACCACCGCCACCGAACCCAGCTGCGGGAAACCTTTGAATGCACCGTTGGATCTCGCGCATTAGAGCATAATTAAGGATAACCAACAAAGATCCTGCACCCGCTCGTAAAGCACCATGTTGTGCAACACACCACCCTACACCCTGAACCAGTGAGCCCGAAAGCTAGCCCCGAACCGCGGAACCCTAAATCGTTAACTCCACATACGATGTCCAATATTCCTGGCCCTGCCAGCCGCCGGATTTAGGATATCCTATGTGTGGGATCCTCATCTTGAATGGTTTGAGAGCAGGCCTAACTCGGATTCTTTGGATTTCACGCCGAAGCTGCACAAATGGACAGTACCAAGAAGCAGATCTTTGTCTCACCATAGACCCCGAAGCGCATGTCGAAGTTGAGGGCGAACTCGTGCCCTAGCCCAGGAGGGGTCTACACAGGAAGCCCTAAAAGATAAACCTCGAAAGCGAGGCTGCCGCGGTCGCTGAAGCAAGTTGAGCTGGCATCTGTGTATATATACATACTATATATATATATATATATTTGTTTATTTTTTATTTATTTATTTATACATACATACATACATGTATAGAATTATATGTGTGTGTGTAGACATACATATTATATATATATATATATACGCGCTTCGGATGTGGGACTGTCCGGCCTCCAGATCTGACTGAGAACATGC
This sequence comes from Symbiodinium sp. clade A Y106, assembly GCA_003297005.1. Lineage (NCBI taxonomy): Eukaryota > Dinophyceae > Suessiales > Symbiodiniaceae > Symbiodinium > Symbiodinium sp. clade A. The sequence continues at coordinate 137,430 of BGNK01001393.1, read as the reverse complement.
TGGGAAGTTGCGTTCTACTTGGAGCAGGTTAGGTTAGACTCGGAGCCCTCAACCAATAATGGGATGGTCGGGTTTAGTGCTTAGGGTTTTTGGACATAAGCCATACTGTTGATGGACAAAATCCTGCATGACCCTAAGGACCCTAAACTATGGGAATTATGGTATATTCCTTATAATGGGTAATGCAGGACCAACAACCCGAAAATCCCCAAAACCCGCAGCCCCTAACCCTCAACAAAACCCTAAACCCTGAACCGCCGAGGGCGGCTTGGGATTCGGTGAGAGATCGAACGCTTTCCGAGTGAACCCTTCTTGAGGGCTTGGGGTTCAGGGGTTTAGGGTTTTAGGGTTTAGGGGTATAGGGTTTAGGGTAGGGTTCGGAGTGCCTGCCGAAATTGAAGAACAGGCCTTGCCGATGGAAAAAACCGTAAACTTCCTCGGGTTCAACATTCCTTGCAGGCCATTGCAGTGCAAAAGAAAGGTTTAAAAAGTACATATTGGGGTTCACTTGTCGCTACATCGTAGCCCTAAACACCAAACCAAATAAACCCCACAACTCGACAGCCCTGAACCCTAAAGCCCTAAACCCTAAACTCTAAACCCAACTATAGACCCTAAACTTTCCTAAACCCAATAAACGGCCCCTGAAAGCAAAGCTCCTCCGCCACCGACTCGACCAGCGAGCTCTGCGATTGTCGCCTGAGAGGCAGGCTCGAGTAATGTAGCAGGGCTTAGGGTGCAGGGGTGTAGGGGTTTAGGGTTTAGGGGTTTAGAGTTTAGGGGTTTAGGGTGTAAGGTTTAGGGGTGTAGGGGTTTAGGGGTTGTGCTTAGATCAGGGTTCCTTCGAAGAAGCTCTTCAAAGGGGTTCTATACGGGTTCAAAAAGGTGGCCTCATACTTAAACCAGGGTTCCTTTAAAGGGTGCTCAAAGGGGTTTTGTAAGGGTTCTATATGGGCCTTAACTAACACTTAGATCAGGGTTCCTGTAAAGGGTTCTTCAAAGGGTTCTCTAGGAGTTTGGGGGTTGTTGGCGCCTTAAATCTAGGCCTGCATGAAGAATAGGGTTGAGGGGTCCATTACGGCGCCCTAAACCCCAAACCCTAAATCATTACGGTGTATAGTTACATGGGGACGATCAGCGGGCGCTAGTACTAAACATTGAGACTCCTTTAGCACCCTAGACCCAAGAGTAACCTAGGAATAAAATGGGTGCCCTTTGTGGCTTAAAGGGGCTTTTAAGGGAACCTGAACCCTTAAAAGGGAATAAGGGCCTACTCTAGGTCCTAGTACCTATAGCACCAACAGAAGCGAAACGCTAGATAGAGATGAGGCCTCGAGTTTGAAGGCCACAAGAACCCAGGCGAACCCAGGGCGGCTAAGATCAAAACAGCTGGGGATTGAAGGATTTTAGGGGGTTTAAGATATATAGCTTTTGGGAAGGACTTAGGGATTTAAGATTTTCACTGTAGCTTTTAGGGTTCAGGGTTTAGGGTAGAACACGCCCTACACCATATCGCTGGCCTTCGGCATCGTCCGCAGGATCTCCATGTTGGAGTGCCACTCCTAGCATCTGATTTATCCCTGGTGATGCAAAAGCAGACTTCGAATTCCGAACCGCTGGGAACGCTTCCAGAAGCCCCAGGCCCTAGAGATTTATCCATGAGCAGACTTCGAACCGCTGGGAACGCTTCCAGCCCGAGACTGTTTATGCTGCGAAAGCCAGTTGAGACTCGAACCAAACGCTTGAAAAGCTTGGGATTTGGGGCGTGTGTATAACAGGGTTTTAGGGCTTTAGTGGGTGGAATGAACCACGCATGCATGTCTTGCTCGCTTATGGATAGCCATGGTCTGTTGTTCGAGATATCAAACCTCTGCCCATTTGCAGTTGAGGGTTTACGGGTTCAGGGATTAGGGTAGGTAGGAGCAAAACAAAGCGTCAACAGAAGCTGCTATATCAAAGAGAACTTTCAACACGTGGCCAACAAAAAGCACAACAGAAGAAATTCCGAAAAGCAAGCAACACCGAACTAGCAAGTGACATCGGGGCTTCAAGGTTTGGGATTGCCGGTTCAGGATTTTAGGGAAGTTCAAGATTTAGGGATACCCTGGAAGGAAAGCAAACCCTAACAAAGATGCCACGACTAAATCTGCCTGTGCAAGCGATGAGATGACGCACGCAACATCTTGCCGATTCTTGGAATCAAAGTCAGAGGCTGCATCCTGAATTCAGGCATGCCCAGAGTCTGGCGAGCTCTTCAACCGGAGTGATGACTATCAAGGACCAAAGGGTGCAAGTTGTGCGGGCCAGTACTTCTAGAACAGAGTACAGCAAAGTAGCCTGATTGTGCGACTGCGGGTTTCGAAAAGTACAGTAGGGGACGCACATGTAGGAGACCCTAAAATTCTTGACGAACCCCCCTAAGCCCTACACCCTCGACCGTGGATAGCAAAATAGCACCCCAACGTCAAGCAACTCCAACAACTGGAGCAAGGCTCATTGAGCACCGCACCGCGCTCTTTGGGTGGCTTCGGCTCAGTCCTCGCAGCACGGGGCCGGGGAGTGGGGCAAGCATCGAACCGCTTCGGGTCTAGGGATTAAGGATCGGGGCAACCCTAGAGCGCCGGTTGCTTCAACAGTATAGGTTACCTGGGCTTTTAAGTAACCAGGGAGAAAAAGTATAAACTTGTATTTCATAATGGCTCCTTTAAGAAAAAAGTATTAAAGTATGGTACTCCAAAGCCCAGTTACCAACCATAAAATGTAACCCTGTAGCCCACTATATGGGCAACTGGAGCCCTAGGGTAAGCGCAGCCGCAGGGTATCGCACATCATGGGAAACACAACTATTCTGCTTGTAGTAGGGACTGGGCTTTGGAGTACCATACTTTCATACTTTTTTCTTGAAGGAACCAGTATGAAACAAAAGTTTATGCTTTTTTCTCCCTGGTTACTTAAAAGCCCAGGGGAGGCATCATTCAAACGTCCCTACGAAGCGTAGGTCCTCAAAAATATGGATGAGTAAGCAGCAGACCTCAGAAGCCCTTGCACCCTAAACCCAAAACCCTCGACGCAAAATCCAAGACCCAAAACCCCAAATCCAAACCCGAAGCCCTGAACCCTAAACCCGAAATCCCGAAACCCGAAATCCCTAAACCTTAAACCGCTAAACCCTAAGCCCTCCAGTTTAGAACCTGGGTTTCGAGACTTGCCAGGGCACAGAATGCTGTTGACATCGAGGTGTGCCAGCCAAAAATGCTCCTGAATTCCACAGAGCTGGCCGTTGGGGTTAGGGTTTAGGGTTTAGGGTTTAGGGTGCTGGCCGTTGGGGTTTGCCGGTTTAGGGTCTGTGTGTTGATTTCACTAAGTTTTCACTCCGAAGGGGGGGCTTAGTGGTTGGGGTATCTAGGACCTCTTGAGGTTTTGGGTTAGGGTGGAAGGTTTGCTGCACGCTCGAGCTTGATGCAATCTGCACAGCATCTTTCCGGAACAGGGTGTGTTACTTACACGCGGGCCTGAGAAATTAGCTTCTGGGGTATACTATTACTTGGATCCCTAAGGAATCACGTAGGTCATCGTTCATGCTTCTGTGTTAGGGCTTGGGTTTTGGGACATTGTGAAACTGAGAAAAGGCTTCAAGTTGGGGCCAAGCGCAAACTTCCCGTGGGAAACTTGCAAAAGGACTTGGGCGCCTTACAGTAAGACTGGGTATCACTAATTAAACATATTGAGCCATAAAGATTTCCCCTAGTATGTTTAGTGCTTAAGACATTGATTGGATATCCATCTGTATTGACGCTATCGGGGTTTTCGACACTCTGGTCCTGAGTCCAAAACCAACACCTACAGTCTGAGTCCACTGCTTCCTTATGGTGAGAAGCGACGCCAAAAACAAGTCTGCGCGCGGGCTACGACTCCCAACCCGAAACTTAAAACCCAAAGCCCTAAGCCCTAAACTCCGAAATCTCTAAACCTCTTGACCCCTGAACCCCTAATTAATCCCTGAACCCGAAGCCCCAAACAAACCCTTCACGCCTGAATCCTATAGGCCGCGGCACGTTGGCACTTCGTACAACCAGAACCCGAATGGCATCATCACGGGCCACGCGCTTGACCATGTCGCCAAACTCCTGGTGGAGGGTTCAGACTTCATACCTTTTGGGTCGGGGGTTGAGGATCAAAACTTAGTTGCCGTAAACCAAAACCCCCGAGTCAGGGTGTCTAGGGATTCCAATATTGCATAATTAAGGAATATACCTTAAATTATAGTCTGATGCCTAGTATGATTCAAGGTATATTCCTTAATTAAGGGGTATTGGAGTCTCTGGGTGTCTAGGAATTCCGGCTGCGGGGTCTGGGTACGTTGTCGGTTGGGATCCTGGGCTTAGCACTACCCATAAGCCCCAAAGTAGTTCCTCTTTGGGATGACCTTATAGAATTCTAAATATGAACCCCAAAAAGGAACTACTTTGGGGCCTATGGGTAACTATTTTAGCCCTTAGCAGTATTCACCAGACAAGGGCACTTTTGGTTCATCGTATATCCACGGCTTCTCAGGGCTCATGGGGTGGATAGAGCTTCCAAGGCTTCTGCGCTAACAGGGTGTCTGGGGGCTGTAGGGTTTAGGGCTTAGCTTTTATAGGGTTTAGGGCCACTTAAACTTGCGATCAAGGATTTTGGGGATCTACGGCTCCTTGAATTCACGTTTAGCTGCTATAGGGTTTAGGGACACTTGGATCTACGGCTCCTTGAAGAGAGTCCCGGTGATCAAGTTCACCCCCCCGGCATCACCCGAGTCCATGGTCGCAATGCAGACCCCATTTGGACTCAGCTTCAACCTTGCTGCAAGACCGGCGCCTTAATGACTAGAATAAGGTTTTGGGGCAGGTTGTAGTATCATTATGTATCATGTCTAGTTATGGCAGAACATGCCGGAACCCTAGCAGATAATATTGGTATTTGTTCAAATCGCTTTTCTCAAAACCTAAACCCTTAGCCCTGAACCCTGTTTGGTGGATTTCAGCGACGTCGAGACTTGAAACGTTCAGGGGGTTGGGACTCGCGATCGCAGGTCAACCTCAGCCACAGGACCTCGTAGCACCTGTTTAGGGTTGAGGGGTTTAGGGCCTGGTAACCCCTGGTAGCAAGCTTTATAGAACGACCATCAAGCTTGTCTATTATTCAACAATCAACTGACTGATCTTTTTGTTGGGCGTGCAGCTCTTGTGTATCAGCTCCGTTCTGCCACCAAATCTGGGAAGTCTTCTCAAAGTCTGAACCCTAGAGGGTTTAGGCTTCAGCGTGTGGGGTTTAGGTGCCAGTTTTGTGTCAGCCAAGAGTCGCTCTCACTGTGCAATGCCTTCATCTGCAAATACACTGCAGCTGATAAGATGTCTAAACAGTTTAAATAGCTGGAAACTTCGATCCCGAAAAAGGCTTGAATCAACAGAAACACCGTCTAGCTGTCTACTACAAGAATGCCCTGATGTCTCCGTCAAGCGACTTGATCGTCTTCCACTTGTCAGCATAGCTTGGCCCCACCATTGTGCCGACCTAATAGCCTGAACCCTCGACCCTGACACCCGCAGAATGGCAACCGCACACCCTATAGTGCGATGTCAACAGTTGGTTTGCCACTTGCGACGTCTGACAACTGTTCCCATGATCCTACACTATCTCAGCTGTGGGCCTATTGTACTTCATTGCAAATCCGTAACACACAGTTGACGATAGTAGGATGCGGGTTTCAGAAGCAGGGTTCTCTCCATGAAGATGCCAGCTGCTTGCCTTGAACTTAACGTCTCGAGTATTTCTTGAGCCAGCTTAGCAGAGTCCTCGAATCTGGAGTGGAGACACGGGGCTTGAAATAGACCCTGGCATGCATGGGCAGGCAGAGGTCAACTATATATTATCCTTGCTCTCTCAGAGTGGGGCGGAGACAAAGCCCGGCTGGAAGCTGACGGGCTTTGCAGCAAAGAGTGCCAAGCCTCAGGCGGCTGTCAATTTCGGGCTGCATGTGGCTTCGAAACACTCATGGGCTACGTAGACTTGAGTCAACCATTGCGCCGAGACGGTACGACCCTCAGGGTCTCCGGGACTCTTTCTTCTCCGGTACTCCTCTAAGACTCTAAGCAGGGCAAAATCAAGTAAGGTTTAAGGACTCATAACATTAAGGAAATCATAGTAGAGAACTCTAAAAGCCAAGGTTTTGATGGGGTCCAGGAAACCCTTAAAGCAGCAGGTTTCCGGATGCTTGGGTTGTCTAAACTAGGGTCCGGTTTTAGGTCCGCCAAATGGTACGGCACATTTGTTGCCGTAACCGTCCATGATTTTATCGGCCCTGATCTGCGCGGCCCGAAGCACTGCCGAAGCACTAAACCTTGAACCCTCAACCCGTAAACTCCAAACGCCTAAACCCCAGCCCTAAACCCTGAACCTCAAGCCACAAAACCCTAAACCCTTGACCCCAAACTTGTCGATTGGCTGTTGCGGGTCTAGGTCACAGGGAACCTCAAGGCTAAGCATCATTGTCAAACCAGACTTCGAACGTCACCGGACCCTGAACAAGTGAACTCTCAATAAAGCCTATAGCCTAATAGCCTAAGGGTCATAGGGTTTAGGGGTTGACCCCCAAAAAAAACCCCAAACCCTATAAACCCCAGCCCTACAGCTTTGAGCTGAAAGGCTTGAACGCCTCAGCGCCACGCTACCACGAATGCTTCGAATGCTGGCCTGCAGCCCGCGGCGTCCCCTGCGCCGGCCCGCGCCTGCCATGCGGAGCATTCCATCCTCTTAGGGTTACAGGGTTTAGCGCTTGTACATTCCCAAAACCCAGTTCTTGTAATGTCTCTATAATTCTATATCAGGGTTTATAATAAGAACCCACAGTAAGTTGGTTCTGATAGTTTGAGGTGGGGCTTGGTACGGTTTAGGCTTGAGGGTTTTCCTCGGCTCAGGTGCTCAGCTGAAGTTCAAGATTCGGGTTGGCCCGGAACCGAAATCAGAAGGTTGTTGGGAGTGCCAGAACACTCTTGGCAGTAGCGCACTCGGTGGGCCTGCAGGAATGGCCAGCAAAGACACGCTCGACTTGACAACCGGATACAATAATCAGCCGAGAGAAATTGGCATACCCCAACACGGAAAATCAAACACACCAACACATTGGGCCACTGTTGCACGAGATGTTGAATATTTCCCGTCTGTAATAGTGCAAACCTACATACACTTGAAAGTAACCCTAAACCCTAAACCCTAAGCCCCTAACCCTAAACCCTAACCCCAAACCCTAAACCCCAAACCCTAAACCCAAACCCTAAACCCTAAACCGACTTGAAAGCTAAATGGGCTTTTGGGGTTCAAACCCCGGATTCCTTTGGCGACTCCGGCACGGAGAGCTACGCAGCACTTTGGCAGGAGTGCTGGCTGTACACATTTGGCACAGCCAAGCGTGACGTGAGATCCGAGTATCTTAAAGCCCAATTCCTGAACCCCAAAACCACGCTTTATATATAATGTAGGAACTGATTAAGAAACCCTGGGCCTATAACCCCAAAATAGTAGGATTCATATAAGGAACCCTAATAAAGGCGCAAGGTTTCTTAATCGGTTCCTACATTAACCTTAAATTCCTGACCTGGAAGCTTTGAAGCACCAAACCGCAAGATGCTGCGAAGAGTCGTCGGACGACACTAGCAATTAGCAGGTAGGCTACCCGAAACCCTAAAATAAACCCTAAAACCAAAAAAGGACCCCTAAGCCCTAGACCTTTGGGTTCCTAATTTATAAATAACCCTAGGCTCAAAATGGCCCAAAAGCCTTATAGAATATGCTCTTTAGGCCCAAAAGCCTTAAAATATCAGTCCTTAGAGCCTGAGGGTAAGGGTGGAGTAGCCCCGAACTCAAGGTCTGAATGTTTATCCCGTAGAAATGATCCTTCCGCGCCGCTACCGGAACTACCTACCTTTGGTTAGTAGGGAATGGAAGAATGGTAGTAATAGTAGTTGTAATTGTACCTCATTCCTCCATTCCCTACTAACCAAAGGTAAGACTATCAGCACAAGTAGGGATGTGCGGCCCCATCCAAGTGGTTGAAGATCTTGTTCTAGTCTTTTGTTGCCATGTGCTATGTTTTGGAGGGCTCACGGTTTCGGGCGTCGCGTGGCTTAAAGTCTAGGCCGGGTTAGGGTTTGCTGGAGGTCTCAGCCGGCTTAGGATTTAGGGTTCATGGAAATCCTGCGTGGCTGAATACCCTAACCCCAAAAAAGTTAATCCGTTTAGCTACGGTAGGGTTATGTGAAGCCAAGCAAGTTCAAAGGTAGCCTACAAAAAGAACCGGAATCCAAATCCCAAACAGTCAGGGCTTGTGATGGGCTTCTGTCCTATATACAAAGTTTACTTAGCCGCCCTTAGAATTAGAACCAAAAGAAAGACCATTTCTCACTATCCCCTTAGGTTATATTCAAAAGAAGAAAAACGAAATGTAATTTCGAAGAGCAGTAAAGTTTATCCTATATACAAAGTTTACGCAGACTGCCGTGCGCTTTCAGCCCATCGGCGCATGGCAAGACCTGCCTGCGGGAGAGTGTGGCTCTGTTTAGACTCTGTTCCCAGGAATTCCCAAGTACCCTGTAATGGAGTCTTATGGTCCTGGATAGTGGGATTTAGTAGGCTAGCTAGAATAGAGGGTGTCCAAGTTGGCTTTACGGTTCAGGGTTTAACAACTAGCTTAGGTTTGGGAGGTTCGGTGGTAGCATACTTACATTCTGGAAGCGGAGGGAAATAATTCGGGAGTCCATATTCTGCACCTTTAAACCCTAGAAATCCTAAATCTCAAACTTACCGGAGCTACCATCTGGGCCTGCAGCCATTCGAGCATCGCTGTGGCTGCCTGGTTTCGGCTTTAGACTACTTCGGGCGGAAGAGCTTGGGCCTCACGAACTGGTTATTCGCCGTTGAGAGTTCAACAGTTAGGGTTTAGGGTTTAGTTTAGGGTTTACGGTTTAGGGCTTAGTTTAGGGTTTACGGTTTAGGGCTTAGGGTTTATAGGGTATAGGGGTTGAGGGTTTAGTTTAGGGTTTATAATCTCAAAGGCTTTTAATTTTAAGCCTTTGAGACGTCTCAATCCCCACACTCTAAACCCCAGATCGGGTGACAGCTCGCAACCGGATTGGCGTGGAGGATCCGAGTCGACAATCAGGGGCTACATTAGCATTTAGAGGTGGAGTTCACTGAAGCTGAACATGCGACGAGGTCTGTCATGCTTTGGCAGCAGCTCCGCCATGATGGAACATTGCAACAAGCAGAGTAGGGTTCTGGGCTCCCAAATGGGAGTTTCCGAAAATAGGGGACCCTAATATAGTACCCTAAATAATAGGATCTAATTTTCGGAAACTCCCAAATCCCAAACCATTGCTCCTGAGCCCTGGCTTCGGGGTTTAAGCGTGACACTTTATGGCGCAGACCCCAAGACACCGACCGATAATGGAATACTCGATCTGTGGCAAACCCACGCTCTATGCCGCCCCAAGCGATGTGATTCTGCGGCAAAAGAAGGACCGTTCACAACTGCCAGGTTCTGTTCGGCTCATTGTACCGTGCGTACACATCATGACAGAGGCTGTGCCCTTGTAGCCCAAGAAGCCTACCATGGTAGGGGTCCTTGTTATGGTTTCTTTAGGTTTCTTTACGTACATCCCTCAAACGCTTGGTATGTTTGGGGCTTCTGAAAACCACCCTAAACCCTAAACCCTAAACGGCGTGATTTTGAAGGCTGAGCTTGGCATCTCTTCTTCGCTGGTGCCTGCTCCGCTTCGTCGGTGGGCCTCCTGGGAAGGAGCAGGGGCCGGGCTTAGGGTTTAGGGTTTAGGATTTAGGGTTCAGGATTTAGGGTTTAGGATTTAGGATTTAGGGTTTAGGATTTAGGGATATTTAGGGTTTAGGATTTCGGGTTTAGGGGACTTCACGCGAACTGCACTTACGAATTTTAGGGTTGTGAGGTCTACCCCAAACCCAACCTTACCTAAAACCACAATCCTAAACCCCTAAACCCCAATACTAAGACCTAAAACCCTCTTTCCCTACCCTACACCCAACCATAATTCGAGGACTTAAGAACCCCAAATCCCCTAAGCCCCTGAACCCCTGAACCCCTAAACCAAATCGACACCGGGCAGCGGCAGCTGCAGCCCAGAGGTTTTCGCCTCCAGCACCGAAAGCTCCTGCAAGCGCTCAGAGTAAGGAAGGGCTCCCTTAAAGGGATCTATAGGGGTTCCTTTACATGGATCCATAAGGGTTCGAAAAGGGATCTATAGGGTTTATATAGGGGTCTAGGGTTTTAAGGCTCTAGGGTTTTGGGTCTTCGCTGGGGGGGGGGGGGGGNGTTTAGAGTTCAGGGTTAGGGTCTTAGGGTTTAGGGTTTAGGGTTTTTGATGGGGGGGGGGGGTAAGGGCTTGGAGTTTAGGGTTAGGGCTCTAGGGTTTATAGGGTTTGGGCTATGAGGAATTTGGGTGGTGGTGATGTTTTCTAAAGGTGTTCCAGAGGTAAGAACAAAGTAGGGCTTTGATAGAGCATTTAGGAGTATGGGAGTTTCCGAAAATAGAGGACCCTAATGTAGTACCCTAAAAAGTAGGATCCTGATAAGGACCCCAAAATAAGGTACCCCTAATTTTCGGAAACTCCCGTATCGTTTTACAAGGCCGTTAAAAGGGCTCTTACTGGGATTTCATGATTTCTTCGGGACCTGCAGACTTGGACTTAGACTAGGATTTGGGGGGTGGGCTTGGCCCTTAAGGCCTTAAGGGTGGAGGTTCAGGGTTCATATGACATACAGTAGCAGCCCGAAAGTTGGAAACCCAATAGCCTCAATCCTTAAGAGTAATGTATAGGGAATCCCAGCACTATTTGGCCTTAATCCGGTTTCCAACTTTTCGGGGTTTACTGTAATTTTAAGCTGTCGGCGTTGAACTTTGGCTTGAGTTTTGGAGTTTAGTGCTATGCTGTTCAGGGTTTGAGCCATCGGAAAAAATTGGATAGTTTAGGGTTTGGGGCTTAGGCTTAGGGATTTCATGGTGAGAGGGTAAGGTAAACATTTGTAGGGTTTTGGAATCTATTTAGGGCTTTCGGGTTTAGGGTTAAGGATGGGATTTATGGAGTCTTCATTTTGGGGCATGTAAAGGCTCAGGGAATTGGGGCTTCAGGGTGTTGGGCTTCGGGAATTAGGGTAGAAGCCAGAAAGTTGGAACATCATTATCCTCATGCCCTTATTGTAAAGTATAAGGGATCCTAGCACTAATCCTTCTAAAGCCATGCTCCAACTTTCTGGGGTTGGATCATCGGACTTAGTAAGTATGGTTATAAGTACCTTAAGAGGGGCTATAAGAAATTATAAGTAAAGTTACCTTATTTTCTCCCCTAGTTACTAAGTCCCATGATCCTCTAAGTAGGGTGCTTCTGGCGGTTAGATTCAGGATCCCGTCGGGCTCCGCAGTGCTTAGATTAGGGGCTCATCCTGCTGAAGGGTTGCGGGCCTGGGCCTGAATTACGGCTCTAGGTTCACACGCTGCGGTATCACGGAGTTGCCCCGAAGTCTTAACCTAAACCCTAAACTCTAAACCCTGAAACTCCTGAACAGCAACCGCCCGACCAGGCCCCCGCACCTCCTCTCGGAAGCTATTCAGAAGCGAGACTCCGACGAGCTTGAATTCCGACTGGGCACAGGGATTAGCGCTTCAGGCTTCCGGGCCGGGATTCGGTTTCGGGGTTTGTCGGCTCATGGGTTGGGGTTTGGGGTTTAGGGTTCAGGGTTTGGGGTTTAGGGTTTGGGGTTTAGGGCTTCGGGATTGCGGTTTAGGGTTTTGGAATTGAAATTTGGGGTTTAGGGTTTACCCCAAAGCCTGAAGCTTGCATGAAACGCGGGTGAATGCGAATGCCCTGGATTTTGGATCTGGAGATTAGTAGATGCAGTTCATGATCATGCCACAGGTTGCCACTTCAACGTTGGGTTGATAACCCTGAAGCCTAAAACCCAAAGACCCTCAAAGACCCTGAACCTGAAAAACGTGAATAATTACAACAATCTCAACCCTGAACTCACCAAAATCTAGCCCGACACCTTACTCCCAAGACCCGAAACTGCAAAGCCCTAAAGTCCAGACTTTTAAACCTCGGAACCCCAAATCCTAAACCCTTCAACCGACAGTCACCTAATTAACTTTCCCAAACCCCAGCACCCCCAAACCCTACACTTACACCCCAAAACCTAGACGAAACCTCAGAAATAGCCCTTATAAAGTCTCTAGAAACCCTGATAAAAAACCCTTCGGATTAAAAACCCGTACAGGACATAAACCCTTCAACCTGAAGCCCTCAACGCTACCCTGAACCCTAAACATCCTTGAAACCTACAATGAGACCCTAAAGTATCCTTATAGCAACCCGATAAGGGTTACTATGAGGGTACTACTATAAGGGTTACTATAAGGGTTACTATAAAGGGTTACTACAAGGGGTACTAGAAGGGTACGTACTATAAGGTCTCATCTTATAGATCCCTTAAAGGATTGCTTAAGGAACCCTAAACCCTGAAACCTGAAACCCGCTCTCGGGGAGCCCGAAATCTTGCGAGGGAGGTGCCGGATCCTGTGCCAGTTTCAGGCACGAGAGCACCGTCGGATCCTGGAATCTGAGGGTCAAAGGGATAGGGGTTAGAGTTTGGGATTCAGGGCTTAGGATTTGGGGGGGCTTGTGGTTAATTGGTTACCTAGAGATCTCCAGCGTAGTTCCTGTTTGGGGTTACCTTCTAAGATCTTAAGTATAGGATAGGCTTTTAGTTCAATGTAGATAGTGAAGCAAGTGTGTTGAAACTCCCATCGGGATGGTGGGGTTGGTGGGGGTGGTGGCGGTGATGGCAGGAAGAGGAGGAGGAGGATGAGGATAATGATTATGATGATGATGATGGTGGTGATGATGATGGTGGTGATGGAGACTGATCGTAGTTGCCATGGTTGGTTGTTGACTATGCTAATAGCCAGTAACACCACGCATTGTTCATCACCCCTTGTCCGTTCAGGCTCGCTTGATGAAAGGACTGGTCGAACTATTCGCGGAGTTTAGGCCCCAGGGCCGGGGAGCTTGAACAATCAGGCCACGGTTGAGGTTTAGGTTCGGGGTTTAGCGGCTGGGTTTAGGGCTCGCTGTCTCGTCATTACAGTTCCGGGAGATTCGTCGAAAAAACCATGTCATCTAAGACAGACACACCTGAATTCCTACCAGCGTCACAGTAGGAATACGAAACTCTAGTCCCGGATTCTTCACTCCTGCTGACAGTGTTGCCTTCAACTCCATACCTCACCCTCAACCTTTAGACTAGTCTCTTTATATAAACATCCTTTCTAAGTCTATCTTGGAATCCCATATTATGCCAGTGTCAGCCTCACCATGCAGCATCGCCCAACACTCCTAGGAGGCTTGCCAGACAATGGGCCAGTGAAGGCACTTTCAACCGCAGAGGATTAGGGTTGAGGCGGACTGAGACTTTAAAGACTTTACATTTCATAGAGATGGCGCGCTAGAGACATTAATTTGTTTAAGTAGGTTACAATACAGCTAGCTCCGAAAGGCACGGTTTGCAAACCAGCTAGGCATCAAGCGCACCGGTTCACGGCTGCGCATGATGATTCCATTGTGTTGCTTTGTTGTGTAACTTGGGCTTACAGGCCGGAAGGGTGATAGGGCTTTGTGCGAACGGACTAATTCAAGTTCTAGGCTTTCATAGTCTAACTCCTGAATGTCTGAATATCCCTAACCCTGAACCCGAAACCCCTAAATCCTACACCAAAACCGTTGAGCTTCGAAGACATAGTCATGTCTGCGAGTCAAGGAGAGATTTTACGGCTGAAGGTCTGGGGCTCCAGGCTAGGGTTCGCCAGAAATCCGGGGCTTCCTGATTGGCCCACATCTCGAGCGTTGGCCTAGCCCTAAATCGAAGCCCCGAATCCCAAACCTTCAACCCCTAACCCCAGGCCCCAACACCTGAAACCCTGCACCACCCCCCAACCCAAGCCCCTGAACAAACCCAAGCAGCGAACTCTGAGAACTTGCGCACTCAGCGCACCTATAATATGACCCTAGCCACCAAACCCTGAGCCCTCATTCAACCTGAAACACATCAAAGACTAAACCCGAGCGAACCCTAAACCCTAAACCCTTATAGTACCCTTATCGTAGCCCTTATAGAATACCCTTATAGTATCCCTTAAAGGAACCCTTCAAACAGAACCACTGAAGACCGAGAGGCCATGCAGGTGACCACTTCCGGCGTGGGCGCCTCGCCGAAGCGGCTCAGGGCCTAGCCAAAACGCTGTGAAGAAGCGCAAAACGGGCGGGCGGTTTAGGGTTTAGGGTTTAGGGTTTAGGGGGTTTAGGGTTTAGGGTTTACGGTTTAGGTTTTTTCTTTTGAGTTTAGTGTTTAGGTTTCAGGGTTTCAGAGGGTTTAGGGTTTACATAGGGCTAAGGGTTCAGGGTTTAGGGCGCAAAACCTCAAATCAAAGTCCGTGAATGCAACCAGCAGCTCGAAACGGCAGTCCACAAACCGACATTCCGGTTCCAATCACCTGGGGCTACAGAGATTTACAACGACGCAACCGAAAAACCACAAACGCGAAACCTAATCCCTTCACTCCTACGTTACTAGTGCCTTAAACCCCGAACACCTCAAACCCTGCCCTAAACCCTGACCCCCTGAACCTGAACATACTATAGGGACCGTACTAATGACCTATACTATTTGGGTGCTCCTTATCAAAATTAGAGTATAGTGTGCCCCAAAACCCTATTCTAATGATTAAGGCCCCTATATTAATCTGTGCACCTGGACAGTAGCCGCCGGCAGAGACTTCAGTCGGTCGTCAGCCTCGCGGAATCGATCTGCCTCGCAGAGCAAGGCTTAGGATTTAGGATTCAGAGTCTATACCTCCCTTAGAATCATAGAAATCTTACCTTTAATATTCTCTTGGGTTTTACAAACAAAATAATTCCGAAGGAGACTATTGGAGTAACTCTTGACTCAAGGTCCCAAGTGGTCCGTAAAGGGTTTTTCGGGGCTTATGCTCGGAGGAAACCGTGGTAAGAGGGGGCACACATAGTTAAACAAGGGTTCTTAGAGATATGCTTCGAAGAACCCAACACCCAATACTCCTACACCTCTAGGCCCCTAAACCCTTAACCCCTCAAAGAACATGAGCGTCTCAGCTTACTGAGGGCTGGTCGTATTCAGCAGGGCTCCACCCTTTTGCCTAAACCCCAAACCCCAAGCCCCTAAACGCTCGAACCCCGAATCCTACGCCCTAACCCTACGAAGCGATCTCAGGTTTGGAGTCCGGAACTTACATTCGTTTGTCTGGGAGTTTCCGAAAATTGGGGGTACCTTATTATGGGGTCCTTATACTAAGGATCCTACTATTTAGGGTACCATATTAGGGCCCCCTATTTTCGGAAACTCACTTGCGCCGAAGTAACCCTTATTTATGACTCTGGTTTTGGCACACACACCCGAAAGTTTAAAGGCAAGGAGCACTTGGGCCCTTAGGGTTAAGGGTTTAGGGTGGAGAGCTCAGCCCAAACCCTAAGCCCGAAGTCCGATACCCAAAGTTCAACAAGAAAGGAACGCTTAGACCCTTAGGGTTCGTGGTTGCCCTCGGTATTTGGTGGCTCAACCCCGAAACCCTAAACCCTAAAACCCTAAAACCCTAAAAACCGTAAACCCTAAACCCTAAACCCCTAAAACCCTAAAACCCTAAACCCCAAAAGCCCTAAAATCCTAAATCCCAAACCCCAAAACCCTAAATCCTAAACCCTCTTATTGATCCCATTATAGAACCCTTCTAGATCCCTTTAAAAGGAACCCTAAACCGCCCCGTTTTGCATAGTAGTATTACCAAATCCCTGAACCCCAAAACCCTAAAACCCTAAACCCTAAAACCCTAAAACCCTAAAACCTAAAACCCTAGATCCTAAACCCTAAACCCTAAGACCTCAAGAACCCTAAATCCTAAACCCCCAAAACCCTAAATCCTAAACCCTCTTATTGATCCCATTATACCAGTATAGGACCCTTATAGATCCCTTTAAAAGGAACCCTAAACCGCCCGTCGCCGTTTTGCATAGTATTACCCCTAAGGGTCCAAAGGACCCAATAGTTAGGTACTTGGGTTCAGGATAGTAGTTAGGTAGCTCAATATTTAAGAGAGTATATGATTATGAGGTACTTGGACCCTTAGGGTACCAAATCCCTGAACCCCGAAGTTTGACGAGGTCCAGGGGTCCCAGGAAGGTTGGAGCAGACTCTGCAAAACGGGGGCGGTTTAGGGTTCCTTTTAAAGGGATCTAGAAGGGTTCTATGATTTAGGGTGTTAGGGGTTTAGGGTTTAGGATTTAGGGCTTTTGGGGTTTAGGGTTTTAGGGTTTTAAGGGTTTTAGGGTGTTAGATTTAGGGTGTCCCGAAAAAAAGCTTTCAAGACGGGCAGGATGAGTAAGCCTGAAAACCCTAGCCAGAGACTCATAGTAGGGCTCCTTTAAAGGGGTCCTATAAGGGATCTACCTAGGCTTCCTCATATGCCAGGATGAGTAAGCCTAAACCCTACCTGAACCCTAGATAACCTACCCTTTAAAAGGGTCCCTATCATGATTTCTTCATATAAGTCCGTAAAAAAGTATGTAAAATTGGGGTCTAGGTACCCAGAGACTCCGATTTCCCCTAACTATGGAATATACCTTACATTGTAGCAGGATCCCTAATATGAGTGAAGGTATATTCCTTAATTAAGGGATATTGGAGTCTCTGGGTACCTGGACCCCCAATTTTACCTACTTGTTTTTACGGACTTATAAATGAGGAAATCATAATAGGGAACCTTAAAAAGGTGGGTTATCTGGGGTAAAGGTAGACTCTCAAAACCCTAAACCCTGAAAGCCCTCAACCCTGGCTCCCGGACCCTACCCCAGAGTCATCCAGGGAGGTATATTTGGGGCTTCCGCCCTTTATCATTCCGGAAGTGCAAGGCTTCTCTTTTGGCTCATCCCTAAACCACAAACTACACCAGGCTAAGACCTTAAACTCTACATATCGTGTCCATTGTAGTTCCTTCTTGGGGTTACCTTCTAGGATCCGACTGCAGGTAATATAGGGGCCAATTAGGATGTGGTTTCCAGGTATAATTCACCTCGGCCCCGGCCGAAGCGGTCAGAGGTTCCCACAAGGATTCCCTGCTTCCCACCCTCTGAATCCCCACCCGCGCTTAGCCGGCAGGCTGACCCGCCACCCCCAAAAAATTATGGCAGCCCTTCACGTCGCAGAGCTGGGCTTGCCGGGAGCCCCCCTTCTCCCCCCGCAATTTGAGCATTATTTCTGTGCGAACAGCCCCCCCCACCCCCCCCTCCAGAAACACTGCACTTGCTTCAAGTACAGCCAGGCCGGGGCGGACGACCACAGCCTTTGAAATTATACCATGATTAAGGTGACCCTTGGGGATATACCCTCTCAATAAGGTCCCTTCTAAGAGGTAGGGTTAAGAAGGGTCCCCTTTAAGGCGTCTCCCGAATTCTACCTAGGACCTGTAGGGGAGTTTCCGAAAATAGGGGACCCTAATATAGTACCCTAAATCGTAGGATCCTTATAATATGGATAAGAAATAAGGTACCCCAAATCTTCGGAAACTCCCATATGGGGGCCAACCCTGACCCCTAAACCCAAAGTAGAACTACTATAATTTAGAGAACCCCTTAAACTATAGTAAACTAGAGTATAAATTTAGGGAATCCTCGAAACTATACTATAATTTAGAGAGCCCCTTAAACTAGAGTAGTGCCGGATCTCTCCTGTTAGGCCCTCAGTCGCCTCAGAGCCGCTGGCGGGCGTCGCATTCAGCCGATCGGTGAAGGCCTCTGTCGTCTTCGGTTTTCGGGCTTTAAGCCTTTGTTTAGGGTTTAGGGGTTTAGGGTGGGGCTTCAGGCTTTAGGCCTTTATTTTTGGGGGCCTATAGCCTGAACCTTCGACCCAACAATCCTTGAACCCGAAATCCGAAACGGCCCAGCACTAGGTACATAGTCCCTTACAATAGCCCTCATAGAACCCGAAGCTCCACCGCACAGAAACCCTTCCTCAAACCCCCAACAAAACTTTCATAGAAATCCTTATTCTTGTAGCCCGAAAAAACCTTAACCCTTTAACTCTAAACTGCCCTAAACCCTAAACCCCAAACTCGAGCCCGGAACCCTACACTCCAATGCGAAACGCCCTAAACCCTAAACCCTAAATCCGAAACACCCCAAACCCTTAAGCCCTAAATCCCAAACACCCCAAAACCCTTAAGCCCTAAATCCCAAACACCCCCAACCCCTTAAGCCCTAAATTCCGAAACACCCTAAACCCCTAAACNAAACCCTTAAGCCCTAAATCCCAAACACCCCAAAACCCTTAAGCCCTAAATCCCAAACACCCCCAACCCCTTAAGCCCTAAATTCCGAAACACCCTAAACCCCTAAACCCTAAATTCCGCAACACCCTAAACACCTCAACCCTAAATTCCGAAACACCCTAAACACCTAAACCCTAAATTCGAAACACCCCAAACCCTTAAGCCCTAAATCCCAAACACCCCAAAACCCTTAAGCCCTAAATCCCAAACACCCCCAACCCCTTAAGCCCTAAATTCCGAAACACCCTAAACCCCTAAACNAAACCCTTAAGCCCTAAATCCCAAACACCCCAAAACCCTTAAGCCCTAAATCCCAAACACCCCCAACCCCTTAAGCCCTAAATTCCGAAACACCCTAAACCCCTAAACCCTAAATTCCGAAACACCCTAAACCCTAAACCCTATATTCCGAAACACCCTAAACCCAAAACCCTATATTCCGAAACACCCTAAACACCTAAACCCTATATTCCCAAACACCCTAAACACCTAAACCCTAAATTCCGAAACACCCTAAACCCTATAAACCCTAAATTCCGAAACACCCTAAACCCTAAACCCTATATTCCGAAACACCCCGCCTGCGCAGCCGCCTTTTTGTCCACCTTTGGGGACGGCGCCTTGGCCGCGGCAGCAGCCGAGGAAGCCATCGCTCAAGAGCTCATGAACTAGGGGCGTTAGTGATAGTAACAACAAAAACAATAACAACAGTAATAATAGTAGTGATAATAACAATAGTAGTGATAATAATAGTAGTGAGAATAATAGTAGTGATACTAATAATGATAACATTAATGACAATAACAATGACAATAATAATGACGATAATGATGAACTGGGGGCCTTAAGGATAAGACGAGGGCTTTGGGGTAGATCATGCTTATACCATAGATATTACAGGGACCATAAGGGAAGACAATTGACTAGTCAGCTCTTGAACTAAGGGCCTGAGTGACAATGACAATTAAAACAATAATAACAGCAATAAAAGTAATTATGACAATGACAATGATAATGATACTATAACAATCATAATTATACTCAGTTTTATCGGATACGAATAGTAATAATACATACAATACTAATGATGATGATAATTATAAAAATAGTAATTTAATATGATGATACCATATAGCTATCACAGGGACCATGAGGGGATACGATTGATTCGTAACTTTTCCGAGCCTTGTATTCGGATTCGCTTAATAGCAGCAGCAGCAGCAGCAGTAGCAGTAGCAGTATGAATTATCCATATTTGTAGTATGATTATTAGTAATAGTAGTAGTAGTAGTAGTAGCAGCAGTAGTAGTAGTAGTAGTAGAAGTAGTCGTAGTAGTTGTAGTAGCATGAGTAGTAGTAGTAGTAGTAGTAGTCGTAGTAGTAGTAGTAGAAGTAGAAGTAGAAGTAGAAGTAGTAGTAGTAGTAGTAGTAGGTGGTAGTAGCAGTAGTAGTAGTCGTCGTAGTAGTAGTAGTAGCAGTAGTAGTAGTAGCAGCAGCAGCAGCAGTAGTAGTAGTAACAGTCGTAGTAGAGTAGTGGTACTAGTAGTAGTAGTAGTAGTAGAAGGTGGTAGTAGCAGTAGTAGTAGTAGCAGTAGTAGTAGCAGCAGCAGCAGGAGTAGTAGTAGTAGTAGTGGTAGTTGCAGTGGCAGTAGCAATCAAACTGAGGATGCTGAGGACTCATAACGATACATGTCATCATCACCTTTATCGTCACGACAGTACTGAGGTGACATGACAAGAGTGACGGCATCTTCCGTCGCTATGATTCTATATAGACTGCCATGCAGCAAGATGTCGCTTCGGCGGTATGCAGAAGATTTCGGTGGCTGCCGCCTTTGCAAACAGCCTGGGTGCTATGATGAATGTCCTCATGCTGATGTCAGCTATAGAATGCCACGCTTGCTGCCGTAGGGAGGAGCTCAAGTTGATGCATATGTGGCTGTTTGGCACTTCTACAGCAAACGAAATGCTTAATGACAAAACCCTGTGCTATAGATCGTCATATCCCACGCCTAGCAAGCCCTGAACCAAGCACCTAAAACAAGGCCTCATCTTCGAATCATGCACAGCTTCCAAAATTCTAAACTCTAAACCCTCCTAAAGCCTGAACAGCGCGATATCACACCACCACTAACCCTATTACAAACCCCCTACACCCTACAACTCGTAAGACCCGACACCACTGAGATGAACCCCTCAATCCGAAAAGATCGAAAACACTGATGGCATCCTACTAAACTCTACACCGAAAAAATCAAGGAACATACGTCGCAACTCCCTGCTCAGTAAACCCTTATAAACCCGACAAAACCGAACAACAAAAACAATAAACCCGAACATCCCGGCACTTCCCGGCACCTCGACATCTGTGCCACGGCCGCATCGGCAGCCACAGCGACTGCGCCCTCGCCTTGCCTGCTCGGTTTAGGCGTAGGATTTAGGGTTTGGGCTTTAGGGATTTTAGCAGCTGGTTCTTATTTGTTTAAGTTTAACTATGGGTTTCTTAAGTTTAGGCTCTGGTTCTTGCTGTGGTAAATATGCAGGTTCGGTGCGGCTCTATGTTTCGAAGGCTGAGGGCCTGAGACGTTTACTAAACCCTAAACCCTCAACCCTAAATCCTCAACCCCAAACCCTATAAAACCGATCCCCAACCCTAAACCGGTTTAGCGTTTAGGCGTGTACTTATTCGGGTCCATTGGGGGCCCTGTTTAGGGTAACCAACCAATATAGCTTAACTCCAAACCCTTCCTCCTGAACTTGACCCTTGAACCCGCACTTCGGTGGTTGAAGAACAGGATTTAGGTCATGGAATCGCAGACAGAGCCCGAACCACGGACAGAAGCGGTCTGGGGCCTCGGTTTCGAGTTTCGGAATTTGCGGTCTACCCATAGGCCCCAAAGTAGTTCCTTTTTGGGATGACCTTATAATTATAGAATTCCAAAATATGAACCCCAAAAAGGAACTACTTTGGGGCCTATGGGTAGGGGCCTGGGTCGGCTCACAAGTTCAAAATCCCCAGATACCCTTGAATAAGGCCCTGATTGTCCTTAATAGAAGGTGAATGGGGATAATAGAGCGAGTTGGAGGGGGTCGAGGTTGAGTTGTGGGGTTTGGGGAGTAAGATTTCCGGGTCTCGGGCTTTGCGATGGAGTCTAAGGAGTTAGGTGTTTAGTTTTGTGGTCTGGTTGGCTTTGGTTCATAGTATAGTGAACCCCAGAAAGTTGGAACATGGCTTTAGGAGGATTAGTGCTAGGATCCCTTATACTTTACCTTAAGGGCATGAGGATAATGATGTTCCAACTTTCTGGCTTCTACTGTANTATAGTGAACCCCAGAAAGTTGGAACATGGCTTTAGGAGGATTAGTGCTAGGATCCCTTATACTTTACCTTAAGGGCATGAGGATAATGATGTTCCAACTTTCTGGCTTCTACTGTAGAAGCCAGAAAGTTAAACATTAGTATCCTCATGCCCGGAAAAGTATAACGGCTCCTAGCACTAATCCTCCTAAACCCACGTTCCAACTTTCTGGATTCGCTACACGGCCTGAGGGGGACATGAGAGAGATTAAGATGCAGATGGCACTACCCACTTCGAGCCGTCGCATGGATGTATCGCCATAGGAGCAATTTGGTTCGTGACCTTGACTCTCAACCCACAGAGCCGCAACCGCCTAAACCTTGAACAAACGTTTCCAACGCCTTGCATTCTTAAAACCCAATCAGCTACATAATAAACAGTATGGAGCTATGCCTGAGAGGGGTTCATATATAGGCACCGTGCGTCATCAGTCTACACTATCTATCGATGTATGTATCTTTGTATCTTAGATACTATACCTCTATATCTATATCTATGTTACGGACCTAAAGTTTAGGGTCTAGGGCTTGTGGTCTAGGGTTTACATATTTTAGTAATTGGACGGGCCAGTTTGGGGCTAACGCTTACAAGGTCCTGTCATGCTAACTTATATGCTTGACGAGATAGCCGTTGTGCTGCTTTCTAGTGCTCCGTGTGTTTCATAGTTTCAGGAACCCCACGCCACTAAGCCATAACTGCCCTGAGCGGTAAATCCACACATCCTACCAGAAGCCGTTGACCCCCAAAATCCCCCACCCTGAACTCTGACTCTGTCCTTCGCCAGGCCACTGTCTCTCAGGCATTCTGTGGCGTCAACGCCACTTTCGAGATACAGAGGCCAAGTGCGTCAGGCAATGGGTCCTTCGCAGAGGCAAGAGCCCGG
The DNA here is from genome assembly GCA_003297005.1 of Symbiodinium sp. clade A Y106. Taxonomy (NCBI): domain Eukaryota; class Dinophyceae; order Suessiales; family Symbiodiniaceae; genus Symbiodinium; species Symbiodinium sp. clade A. The sequence goes on along the minus strand of BGNK01001393.1, from coordinate 114,721 downwards.
GCTCTGGCACCATAGCGTTAACACGCATTCACGGGATTCCGGAATTCGGTTGAAACCCCTGAGACCCGAAACAAACTTTAAACTATAGACTAAACCCTAAGCGCTGCATCCTCATTATGTCTTGTGACGTCAGACTTAAGCTTTGCGAGGCGGAAGCTAAGCGTAAGGTTTCGTAGGACGATCTTCCTGCTGCCCTCAGAAATGGGCTCAACTCCCCTCCGGCCCACAAAATACGCAAAATGGGTGGGGCCCTGGCAATACAGGGGCACTAATAGATAGAACAGTTTGTTGGTAACTATACTGGGACTATATAAGGAGAAGTATCACCAACCGTTCAAGCTCTATAAGACAGTACCCAAAACGATGACATGCCCGTAGACGAACTTGCCAGAGGAGGTGTTTGAAGGCTGAGGCATCTGAGCTGAGGGTAGACTCAGACGGTCTACAGAAGAGGTCTGTAGGGCACAAGGACTACTTGGAGGATCATGGGACTTAGTAAGTATGGTTATAAGTACCTTAAGAGGGGTTATAAGTAATTATAAGTATAGTTACCTTAATTATAACCCCAGTTACTAAGTCCCATGATCCTCNAGGATCATGGGACTTAGTAAGTATGGTTATAAGTACCTTAAGAGGGGTTATAAGTAATTATAAGTATAGTTACCTTAATTATAACCCCAGTTACTAAGTCCCATGATCCTCTAAGTAGGAGTCTAGGGTTGAAAGTGGGAGCTCAAATGAGTTTAGGGTTTCGAGTTTACCCGTAAGGGTTGAAGGGCTTAGGATTTCAGGGTTTTGGGGTTTGTAGGGTTTAGGGTTTAGGGTTTAGGGTTTTGGGGTTTGTGGGTTTGGGGGTTTGGGGGTTAGAGCTTAGATTTCATTCGCAGATTGGCCACACATTTCAACTGTACTTCTAGATCTCCATATATTTTACACATCCTGTGCTCGAGAGGAGCTGAGACATTGTAAATCCGCTTTTCGGCCAAACCCCCTAAGCGCTGCATTGGGGGGGTCCTTAATATAACTCTAGTATAACGGGCCCCAAGACCCTACTCTAATTATTAAAGCCCCTATATCATACCCTACTATAGCATAAGGGTTACAGTAGTATGCTGTTGGATGGGGTCATCGCAAAACACACCGAGACCCAATAGGCAAACAGGGACGAGATAGCTATACTCGAAACACGAACTTCTGCCGTATTGTCCGTGTGTGGATAGGCTGGTTAGTCAACCAAGTGGTGCCGTCGGAATCGAGATATAAAGCAAGCGCTTATAAACCCTAAACCCTAAACCCTAGTCCTTCCAGATTCACGGGAGAGTGGGAAGGAAGTGTTTAAAGCCAGCGAAAGAACACCGAGCAGCATCTGCTGCCAATTTCCTACCGAGGGGCTTAGGGTTTAAGGCTTTAGGGAAGGGGGCTGAAGGGCTGTAGGCTGTGGGATCTGTTTCGGGTAATATTGGAGCCTTAATGATTAGAATAGGGTTATACTTTAATTACAATAAGGAACCCCCAAAACAGTATTGGAAATTATTCAGGCCCCTATAGTATCAGTTCTGGGAGACAAGCCGGCATGACACGGCTGGACAGAATGCCTCTGCAGCGAAGAAGACCACGGGCTTCCACAGCCTGTTGGCCAGGTCCTGCCAGTAATGTCAGCACCCTACGCCTAAGCTCAAAACCTTGAGCCTCTGAAAATTTGGGGGTGATTGAGGGTTTCGGAGTTTTAGCAGCACGGAAACATATCCGATGGGCCTCCTTATCTGAAACGTTTGTAGAGCGTGTGGGGCTTTTCATGGAAATCCTAGAAACTCTCGAATGTTGAGCCGTGGGCTTCGGGGTGTATCGTTGTGAAGATGCTTGCAGAACATTTCTGGATTGCAGGATTTGGGATTTTCAAGCGGAGAGCCTGCAAAGGGATCAGAGTAGAACGGGTTAGTTTGGGAAGCGCTTGAGATCGAGCTTATCTCTGAGTTGAGGGTTTGGGGTTCCAGGTCATACCTCCAATCTAGCTGGTTTAGGGTTTAGGGGTTTAGGGTTTAGGATTTAGGGTTTAGGGAATCCAGCTCTGAAGAGCAGGTGATAGCTGTGCACCTTTTCCCATCGGCCAGGGCAGCTGGAACTTCGCTGAACGGACTCACGGGATGTCTGCAAACAAGAGATCCAGCTCATGTCAAACGAAGCTGATGAAGGCAACATAGGGCCCGTAATGATTCGAACAGGGTGTCGCGGCATCTTATACTCTATGTATGTGGACTATAAGTGACAAGACTACTGATACTTCCGAGCCCTACATTATTTGGTGCTCTGAATCATCAGCGAAGGCCAGCTCCTGGTTCAAGCATAGACCTATCTTTCATGATTAATCTAGGCCCTAAGCTAATCTGAGCAAAGCCATCGTGGTGGTACGGAGCGCGCCATCGCATCAAAAATCAGCTTGTCGCTGCGGCGATAGATCATGCTGCCTCGTCAACTTGTGCAAGCTGCCGACAAAACTTCAGAGTCTACGTAATGAGGCACCCTACAAGTTTGCGCTCCAAATGCTGAAGGCGAGAGCTCTGCAAGCCTAAAGCTTGAACCCTACACCCAACACCTTAATAAGCCAAAGGACAACTTCGCCATGGGGCAATTGCACATACGGCGCCCTAACATAAAACCTTACTAAATGGATCCTAACAAGAAGGACCCCTGGAAGGACCCCTATATCAGCTGCCCAAGCAACAAAGAAGACCTTCTATCCTTCAATCGTCATGCAGGTTCGGGTGTGTGCGGGCGGCGTAAGCCCTTCTGACCTCCCTAATTCTGAAAGCCCCCAACAACAAAACCCTAAACCCTAAACCCTAAACCCTACTTTCTGCTATGAGCGCTTCAGGGTTTTGAGGAAGGGTCCAGAGCCCAGGGGGTAGGATGGTCCACGTGGGTTCAATTGAGTGCGGATGCCGGGGATATATGAAACCGTGTTTGGGGTACACTCTTATAGATGATAGAGCCCTTAGACCCGAAAGTGAACCCTAAACCTAAGCCACACAGTGTGCTGGGTGCTCTCTGCTTCGCCGTCACTAGCAGAGCTCCGCGAGCCACTCTCCGTCTGCTGCTGCGAACCAAACGAAGAAATGACATCAGAAAGCTGCACAGTGTAATGTCTATCTCGGTATAAGGCACCCGAAATCCTTAAATGCTGAATGCAGAACAAGAAACCCTGCATCTTCTCCCTACGAAGTAAGTCATTGTGAAAAACAGAGCAGTGCTTCCTGTACAGAGCCTCTGTGCGTTCCTGGAGCATCACTGCAAGCGTCGCTCTTCAACGCAGCGCCGGTGCACCCTATTTGTGATTGTTTAGGTGTCCTTCTGAGGTAGGAGTTTCGCGCCTGTCTACACTTGCACCATTGTGACAGAGTGTAGCATCTAGGCACAGTAGCACTAGCGTTGTCTCAGTGTCATGTTGTGACACATAGAATAGCCTGCAATGCGACGTACAATGGGTGACTTATACTTCCATTCATTAGTTTCAGCAGTCAGGCCTGCATGCACGTATGCCTGAATGAGTATAGGCACGTGTATATGTCTGTGTGCAGATAGGTAGACAGCAAGGTACACCGACAGGTACAAAAATGCATATACAGAGGCCAGGGCGCTCTACGACATGTCTTACGTGAAGCCAGACGTATACAAATATTACCATGCATGGTGTCTACTTGCAACTGCCCACTACTCGTACGTCGCAGTCTGGCCCAGATCAAGTGGCGCAAAAGGTCTGGAGTATGATAAGAATATTGTATGCACCTCAAAGCCCCACAACCCTCAAAAACCTTAACACCCTTAAGAAGCCTCAGGAACCCTAAACCCTCTCTAAAAAATCATGGAACATTCACCAGCCAGGCTGCGCCCCGGCTGCCAAGCGGCGTCGAACCGAAAAGTGCCTGACCATCCTGCGCACGGAAAGGCTGAGGTTTAGGGCCTTTAGGGTTTATGGGGGGTTTATAGGGCTTACAGGGGTTATAGGGTTTATGGGGTTTAGAGGGTTTATGGGGTTTAGCGTTTATAGGGTTTGTCGGTAAGGTTAGGAGTTTAGCGAGCAATGGTTAGGGTTTAAAAAATGGTGTAGGGGAAGGGCCGGGGAAGGGTTTCGGGTTTCCAGTCTAGGGGCCCGAAGAAGAAATCTGAACGTCTTTGGCGAACCCATGCCCTTCGAGGGCGCATTCTGAAGGTCAATGTCTTGGACTCTTAGACTGCAAACACGCATGCCCGGGACAGCTCAACCCTGCACTAACGAGAGAAGAGTTCTGCATTTCGAGTGCACATATGCCAATGCTGCTACCAACGATGGAATCTCGTAAGCTCGGATGTACCGAGTTTATTCAGGCATCCCTCTACCTCACCGGCAAAATTTCCGGGACAGGGCCTGAAGATCTCGCACAGCGCGACGCTCGTTCGGGTCCTGCGAACGGTTTGGGACCTTCTGGCGGCTTGTGCCACAAGGTCTCCAGTCATTAGAGCATTACAAGGGAAGGTCAACACCCTAAGACCCTCATCCAACACAAGGAACCATGTACCCAAACTCTAAAACCCTCGACCAGCAAAAAGGATTCCTGAACCCCAAAATCTAACTACCTCAACCAGCGCAAACCCTGATCGAAACCATGACGCCCTGAACCTCACGAGGAAACCAGAAACAAAGACCTTCAAAGCTTCAGCGGCGATTCTCAGGATTCTAACAAGCTTGTGAGAACCCGTGAAGATAATGCATCTGCTCGGTTTTTGCAACAGCAGCCACGGTATGACAAGTTCCAATTTACTGCAGCGAGACCGCCACAAACTGATCTCCGACTAACAAGACTAGGGTAGTTTAAAACAACTATAGTACTAGTAATTATTTAGGCCGTAAAAAACTTGTGCCCTGTATTACGATTCATTCCGTGAAGGCCTCTCTTCCCGTTTCTTGCGACGACGTCCGGGGGAGACGACGACTTACACGTACTGCTGAAACAAAAGCCGCCGCCGCTGCTGCTGCTGCAATTACTACGACCACGACTACTACGACTGTAACAGTAGTACTGTTGGTTGTAATTAGAAGTAGCGATTATTGTTACCTGAAACCCTACACCCGTAAAGTCCCACAGTATCCGCTTAACCTGGAAGTTACACGAAGCACTGCTTCATCCGTCCTTGGCCAGCATACTCAAAAGCTTCACTGGGGAGAACCTCCTTGGAGCGATCCCGCAAAGGAGTTAGAGGCAGTTCTGACATGAAAATATGCTGCCTTGGGAATATGTGACCGCTGCGATATGAAACTCAGCCCCGCAGTGGGTTAGAACCATGAACCCTCAACCGACACAAGTTCGCAGAGATCTGGTTTTTCTACACGACTTGTTAGTGGTCGTAGACTATGCACTTGCAAAGAGGCTTCAAAATCTTCCTGAAGCTGGGGGGCCCGCACACATACTGCAGGGGCGTTAATAATTTAATTAGAATAGGGTTTGGAGGGAAAAGGAACCCTAGGAAGAATATTGGTAATGGTTTAAGCTTCTACATTAAGTAGTCAAACCGGCACTGAGACATCCTTTCAAGTTCCTCACACCCCAAACTTAACCCTTAACCGTAAACCCTGAATCTGAAAGCTGTAAAACCCTTGTACCAAGCTTTCAGCCTTGTAGTAACCTATACAAGCTTCAAACTCCAAATCCTGAACAATAAAATAAAGCCCGGAACCTTAAACCTTATATCCTACACCTGTACAGCAGCCCTTCTAGCAACATCTTTGTCTTGTAACCCTGAGCCCCTCAACTCCCTAAACCCCAGATCCTAAATCCCTAGGCCCCCCAACTCTCCACCCCTCTCTCAACCCTAAACCCGAAAGCCTAAACCCTATAGTAGAAGCCAGAAAGTTGGAACATCATTATCCTCATGCCCTTAAGGTAAAGTATAAGGGATCCTAGCACTAATCCTCCTAAAGCCATGTTCCAACTTTCTGGGGTTCACTATAAACCCNGTAGAAGCCAGAAAGTTGGAACATCATTATCCTCATGCCCTTAAGGTAAAGTATAAGGGATCCTAGCACTAATCCTCCTAAAGCCATGTTCCAACTTTCTGGGGTTCACTATAAACCCTCTCCCAGGAAGGGCGTCTTGCTGCGGATCTGATTTCGCAATCTCCTTTCGGCCTCCAGGACACCTGAGATTGAGGGCTTGCATGGGAGGGTTTAGGGTTTAGGGTTTAGGGCTTAGGGCGTTTCAAGGGTTTTCCAGGGACTTATGGGGTTCCATAGGGTTTGGGGGTTTCCTTTAAATTTAAAGGTTCGGTGAAGGGTTCTGTATAAGGATGACTATAGGGTTCAGGCTTGATGGGTTAGAGCTTGTGGAGGTTTCGGGATTTTGGAGTTTCCGCCAAATGTAAGGATGCCGTCATGGTTTCCATAAAGGTTGATATGGTAATAAGGATTGCTGGTCGTTACTTTAAGGATACTATGGTTTAAGGTTCTACAATTCACGGCGTTTAAGGTTCAGGAGCCTCGGGCTTGGGTTGTAGGTTCTAGGGTCTTAGGTCTAGAGTTCGGCACCCTAAACGTTGTGCTTCTAACTACTTATAAACATAGTGCCATAGGATACTGGCAGTTGAACCTGAATACCCTAATTCGGCATACCTGACTCACATGATCTCACGTGCAAAGTCCCTTGTAACGGCTGCAGACTTTTGAGGCTACAGGCTCAAAGTTCGGGCTCGCTCTGCAAAATAACTTGAGGGATTAGGATTTGCGCTTTAGGCGATGAGGCGCACTGCTTGCCATGCTGCACACTGTCCCCCCGAACCTGAACGCAATAATTACCAATACTAGCTTGGTTATGGGCTCCTTATTGTAACTCTGGTATAGTATGCCCCCAAACCCTATTCCAATTATCAAGGCCCCCATATTAGGTGGGATGATCCCAATTAAGAGCCCATAAAAAAGGGATCCTTCATCCTACCTACCCTCATCCCACCTTATGAGGTCCCTGAGCATTACGAGTAGAAACGGCGGGGTCTACGGTTCAGGGTTTTAGGGTTTATGGGTTCAGGGTTGAGGGTTTTGGGGTTCAGGGATTTGGGGTTGAATGTTGAGGATTTCGTGTTCAGTGGTTCGAGAAAGGTTACTATGGTTACTATAAGTGTTACTTCAAAGGTTTAGCTACTACTACCAGGGCTCCCTATATTATCTTCATCCCATATAGGGACTACTTTAAGGCCAAAGTATATACTAGTTGGGTACATGGACCCTTAAACCCTAAACCCTAACCCTTTGTGGATCCCTTAAATGGAAAAAAGAGCCCTTGAAGGAACCCTATTTGGGTACATGGGCCCTTAGGGTTAAGGCAAGGCCCCTAGATTATAGAACCCTACTATAGATCCCTTATAGACCCCTTTTAGAGCCCTTTCAAGGAACCCTATAGGTAGTTATTAAGGCCCTATCCCACCTTTTGAGCCCCTTCAAAGGCAGTGGTGCTCAAAGTCTAAACCCTCATAGAGCCCTTAAATGATTAAAGGAGCCCTTAGCGCAACCCTATTTGGGTATACAAGGACCCTTAGGGTATGGAGACCCAAAACCCTAAACCCTCAACCCTGAACCCATAAACCCTAAACCCCTGAACCGTAAACCCCAGCCGTTTCTACCCTTAAGGCAAGGGTGCTCAAAGTCTTGGAGCGCTTGCGGCACCAGGACGTCTCTTTGGACATCGCGGCAGCTCCGCCGTTGACGGATGGGAAGGCTCCTCAGTTCTGCGAATATAGGTGTGTATATATATACACATGTATTTATACATTCGCATATACATATACATATACATATGTACAATTACACGCATACACACATGTTCCAAATATTGAAAGTGTATAAAGACAGACCGACAGACAGACCGACAGATAGGTAGATAGCTAGGTAGATAAATAGACAGATAGATAGATAGATAGATGCATTCATAATCAAAGGGTTCTTTTATCGAGTCCTATGAGGGTTACTATACGGGGTACTGTAGTACTAGTCGTATTCGCGCTTTGTACAACAGCTTTACTGATTAGACTGGATTTTGGGTTAAATTAGACTACTCTTAAATGCTCATATAGAAAGCCTAACGAACAGGAGCGGCAATTACCGAGGCTTCTGCTACATCAAGAGCGATGTGTGCGCAACCCGGGGCCCTTTCTACTTGAAGACGTGATTGGCGTATCATGCACCTCGCTGGCTGTTGAAGCTGCTGCTGCTGCTGCTGCAGCTGCTAAACAAACAACCGAAATCCCACAATCCTCAGCCTTTCTGAAGCTACATCCAAACGGGCTGGTCGCTATACTAGCCAACCAATAATCACACCCAAAATGCACTCACAAATCTGCCCAAGCAGTCCTGTATACACCCAAAGCAAAAGCCCGAATAGAAACCCCGATCCGTAGGCGGAGCTCCTGTGAACTCCAAAGGGGCCGACTGACGGTTCGCCGGCAAAGAGTAGGGGCTGCCAAAATCCTCAGCACACACGGTTAAAGGTTTAGGGTTTGGGGTTCAGGGTTGGGTTGAGGGGTTTTAGGAATTTAGGAATTTGGGTTTAGGCTTTAGGCTTGGAGTTACATTTTAAGGTTTGGCGTTGAACAAATTGGGGTTCGTTGTTTAGGTTCTCGCTAGGATTCGAATTCAGCGTGTAAGGCTTTAGGTTTCATGGTTGCGTTGCACGTACATCCAGGGGCACAAGCACCCAATGATAGTAGGGTTTGGGGCCAAATACTGTACGCTGCATGGCTTCAGAGGCCACCTAAACCCTACTTGGACCCTTCCTTAAACTACCATAACCTACCTTTTTTGCATGGTCTTATTGTAAGCCCCCATATAGAAGATATAGGGATTCTACAAAGGAATAGGTTTTGGCAGGTGCACCTGGCGTAAGGTTTAGGGTTTCCGTGGTTTGGGTTCGGGCATTGCATTAGTCATTAGACCTGCGGCCGGCTCAGAGTTCGGGTTAGTGTTTAGGGGTTTAGGGTTTTAGGGTTTAGGGGTTTAGGGGTTTAGGGTTTAGGGGTTTAGGGGTTTAGGGGTTTAGGGTTTAGGGGTTTAGGGGTTTAGGGTTTAGGGGTTTAGGAGTTTAGGGGTTTAGGGTTTAGGGGTGTTTAGGGGTGTTTAGGGGTTTCGGGGTTTAGGGTTTAGGGGTGTTTAGGGGCTTAGAGGAATTTTAGAAGTCTAGGCATTTAGGGCTTTGAGGGGCTAAGGGTTCAGGGAGTTTGAGGATAGGGCTTCGGGCTTAGACTCGGTCGAAGTACGGAAGGAGAACGGCCGGAATGTAAACCACAGATTAGTAACCCCACACGCTTCGAGGGCATGAATCGTAGGACCCCGACCATCCCGGCGAAACCCTTGTTCCGGGACGAGTGGAGGGTTAATAATCAGGCATGACAGACAACCCGGCGAAATTGCAAGCTGGAAGAAAGGGTGATTAGTGCTGGTATGTCTTATGGTTTACATTTCAGGGCAATCAAGACAATGAGTTCCGACTCCATGGTAGTTGTTGTAGGAGTGTAAGCTTCCTCATGAGATGTGGTCTGAGTACGAAAGTACCCGCAGTCCAAAACTCAACCGTAAACCCTACAGACACTGGACGAGGGTGCCCAAGCTGCAAAGCCTATCCCGAAGAACATGAACCTCCAACTGAAGCCTGACAAGCCCTGACGCCTCTAGACCCTAGACTCTAAACCGTAAAACACTTAAGCCAGCTAGTAGGACCAGGACGGTTGAAAGGACTCTTGAAAATCTATAATATGTTTATCTATCTAATACACTCACATTTCTTCCTCTATATGCTTAGGTACTTACTTACGTGTTCATGTACCTACTTATCGAGCTATCTACCTATCTATCTATCTGCCTATCTATCCACCAGTCTATCTATCTGTCTATCTAGCGATCTCTCGATCGATCTATCTATCTGCTTACTGATGCATTCATTTATCTATTTCTTCAACTAGCTAGCCAGCTACTTGGCTATCTGATTGACTAACTAACTCACCGACTAACTAACTAACTAACTAACTACCTAACTGACTAGTTTGTGTCCCTAAAGATGCGTCAAAACCCTTGATAAACCCGAAGTTCCTCAAAACCCTTCCCTAAACCCTAAACCACAAACCCTAAAGTCGTCAAAACCCTTCATGAGCCCACCAAGGCCCGAAGGCCAGGAAACCCAGATCTCTCGAACTCAAACAAGGCTCTGAAGCGCAGGGCACCTGAGAAGGGGCATTTGCCAGGACCACAGGGCCCTTTAAAGGGATCTAATTGTATTATAGGGTTTGAAGTTTAGGGTTTGGGGCTTTAGGATGCGGGACTGGCTTAGGGTCCTATAATAGAGCCCTTATGGTCCTTAGTAGTGGTTATTTGGGGTATGGTAGAGGGTAGTTAGGGGGTCGAGGTGGTACTGGACATTTCTACTTTTCTTTTACGGGCTCAGCCTGTGACCTCTAGGGCTTAGGGACAACAGTCTAGACTCCGACAGGGCAGCATCCTTATTCCAAGGCTTCATATGTAATTTTCAGGGCTGGAGAGCCTAGGGATCCAAGACTTTTGGGTGTTAGGGGTTCATTTTACCATGCCGGCACGTCCAATCCGAATCCGACAGCAGAGGACGGCCCGGGCAACTCAAGCAAGTTGGGTTCTCTAGCAGCTCGAGCCGTGAAGAATCCAAGATGGGTATTCGCCAGCATAGCGCCGCATCCTGTTGGCCAGTAACACAGTTGGTTGATGCAGATTGAACGCTCAGTTGTGGTGACCCTTGAGGTTCACAGACAAGCGACCCCACAACGGTGTGCCACACGGTGGTTGTAACTGGTCACGTCGTCCACCAAACAACATTCTTGTTCCGCCACAGACTGGCCAATCACATCCAATCCAAACCTTGTCGGCGTTGAGTTGATAGGGGTTTAGGGAGGCCTGTAGGGGTTGTGAAACTGCCGCAGCTACGGCTCAGGGATCATGGATTGGTACCTGCGCTACAGTACAAGCTGCTCATTGCCACAGCGGCTCTTTGTCAACACGAATTTTAGCCAGGACAGCATGAGGACTTGATCAGCACGAACATCAACATGAACACCTGCAACACATCAAGTTAGTTTCAAGCACAACCACGAGTAGCAGTAACTGAGTCCAAGCCGACGTCTGCACGAACCAGTCACAAGGATAACTTCGATAATTGTCGAGAACAGCTGCCATCGTCGTCATCATAATCAGCAGCAGAAAGGTTGTCATGCCGGAGGTGTTGGCGGGAGGGGATAGGGAGATTCAGGTTTGGGGTTTTTATGCGCAGGATCCTTTTGCCTGAAGCCCTCCGCCGCCGTGGTGACTCTGTGTCTGGCATGCGTTGCTTGACTGACAACGATGTTTGACATTTCGGAGTAATGGAAAGAACATGAACCAACAGTCATCAAGACTTGAGCCGACCGGTGGCAAACCGCTGACTCCGAACAATCACGTAGATCTCTTTTAAGCTAGCCCAGGCTCTTTAAAGGCCTTAAATATATGTTACAATCCCTGTACAGGGAGGAGGGTTTATGAACCGCAGCCTTCATTCATCCAAACACTGCAAATACAAAGGGCATCAGCAGACCTGTTAAGCACAACGATGATGGTAGTGCTCGTAAACCTCAACTCTAGTTTGAGACCATGACCCGTGACCGAAAAATGTTAAACCCCGAATCCTTACATAGTTAGGCTATTAAAATATGGTATTCCGAAGCCCAGTATCCTGGTGAACTAAAGGCCAGGGACTATAGTACACCAAGAAGGATGAAGGTTACCTGTTCCACTTTTAAGGATGGATACCCTTATAGAACCCTTATAGAACCCTTAAAGGACCCTTTAAAGGAACCCTTATAGTCCCCTTTAAAGGAACCCTTAAAGGAACCTTAGACTAAGGATAGCAAACCCGGCCTGTGCTGGGCTGGGTGCATCCTCAAGTGCTGGGGCCACCTTCCACAATCGCTGGCTCTCGACTATTCCCTTTGTCGTGATCCTTAAAGGGATCTATGAGGGATCTATAGTAGGTTCTATGTAGGGCCTTAGTAGAGAATAGGGTTTTGGGACGCATTATACTATAATTGTGATGAGGAACCCCCATAAAATAGTAGCGGTAATTATTCAGGCTTCTATGTTACAGAACCCGACTATAAATCCCTTAGACCCCTTACAGAACCCTTTAAGGGACACCTATAGGTAATTATTTAAACCCGTAGAGTCGATGCTTCGTCTCTCCAGATTTCCGGATCGGGACTCCTAAACCCAAAAGTGAGTTTTTGTGGAATTTTGGTGGTTTGGGATTCGAAGGTTCTTACCTTTGGTTAGTAGGGAATGGAGGAATGGGGTACAATTATAACTACTATTACTACCATTCCTCCATTCCCTACTAACCAAAGGTAGGGGTTAGGATTGTTGAAGTTATAATCCTTCGCAGCGCCCCGAGTTACATGCCCGAAACCCCGAGATTGATGCTGCAAGAGCTTGAGGGTTTAGAGCTTATGCCGAACGGATCCGAACACCCACACGTCCTGACCTGAAAACGTGACTTTAGACCATTTCGGTGTTCAGGCAGGAATGACTTTCGAGCTTAATTAAGGCCTCAAGGACGAAGGGGCCTCCACCACTGTTCCACTTCGGCCCGCGATTCGGTAGTATCCTGGGTGATTGGGGCTCGATGAGGGTTTAGGGGTTAGGGGCTTTTAGGGTTTAGCGGTAAGGGGGCTTAAGGGGGAAGGGCTAGCGGCGCTAGACTTTGGCTATGTGCCGTCTCGACCAGTCCTCACATGGGAGTTGCCCTAGAGTCGACTTAGAGGATACCGTTTGGGACACCGACAACCCTAACTGACACCTCTGGAACCAGGCCGCATGAACCCAAGTCCTTCAAACCCCATTGACAAAGAGGCCAAAAAGCTAAAGCCGGAAAAAAAGACACAACAAACACACACCATAGATCCCTAAAGAAACCCAAAGAAAGCGTAGTAGAAACACCTATGCAAGACCTGAAAAGACTGCAAAAAAACAGCACCCCAAAACCTCAACCCTAAACCCTATATATCCGAATCCCTGAACCCTAAACCCCAAACCCCATAGCCGAATCCCTGAATCCTAAGCCCTGGACCCGATATCCTAAACCCTGAACCCTAAACCCCAAACCCTAAACCCCAATCCCTGAACCCTAAACCCCAAACCCCATAGCCGAATCCCTGAATCCTAAGCCCTGGACCCGATATCCTAAACCCTGAACCCTAAACCCCAACCCTAATCCCCCTCAACCCCAAACCCTAAACCCCAAACCCTATACCCTAATCCCTGCACCCTCAACCCCAAACCCTAAACCCCAATCCCTGAATCCTAAACCCAGAAACTGCGGGCCGAGACTCGGAGACGACCCTCGCGCGGCATCTCCAACAAGGCAAAAGTCGATCCTCACAAATTTCGACAAATCCACCCGCCTTTCCCTAAGGGATCTATAGGGCTTCCTTTAAGGGATCTATAGGGCTACTTTTAAGGGATCTATAGGGCTTCCTATTTAAGGGTCCTATGGGGCTTTCTTTACGGGGTTCCTCATAACTTTGGTTGTTTAGGGTTTAGGGCTCAGGGAAAAACCTAATAACAATAATACAAACAAACTAACAAGAATAATGCAGATAATGGTCATCCTACTAATAATCATGATCGTCAAAGATATACGTGCAATAATAACTACTGGTACTACAGAACTGGAAACAACTAGGCCCTAATCAAGGGCCTTGGGGTGCAGGTGCTGAGAGTCTCGAGGGTTTGTAGGGTTTAGGGATTATGGGTGTTACGGCTCACAGGGTTAATGTTTAGGGTTCAGCGCTGGAAGGGCTTAGGGTTTGTAGAGCCTATAGGCTTTATGGTTTAGGGTTTGAGTGTTTAGGGTTGGGCACTGTATAGAAATCAGAATAGTGTTTTTAAGGTATTGATAGTATCAAGTTTGGTATTGGCAGCCGTTGTACGCAACAAGAATAGAGTATCAGTCGGGTATTGCAGGCTTTCGCCATGTTCAGTACTGGAGCCCTGAAAAAGACGGAATAGGGTCTTTGAAGGGCTCTGATGGGCTTATAGGGTTTGAGAGTGAGGGGGCCTCAATCATCACTCCGATTTTTTTTTTTTTGGGGGGGGGGGTTGTTTCTTCTATGTTCGGGAAGCCTTAAAGAATAGTATGGCTAGTTACGGCTACATATTCAAGCGCCTGTGTTGGGGGTCCGGGTTGCAGGAAGCTTTGGGAAGGGATAAATTCAGGAGTTCGGAGAAGGGGTTGCCTGGAAACTAGTTTTAAGGCTTCTGTTTGAAGGTCTAAGGGAACTCTCAAGACCCTCAACCTATTGTGGAAGGCTGAACAATTGACAATAGTATTCCTTGTAAGGTCCCTTCGGGTTTGAAGGGTTTACTGCAGTGTCGGAGGAACTGACTGAGGAGATATGCAGCTAGACCCCTGACTATTCGAGCATGTGCAGTGGCTTCCGGGTCTTGTGCGCAGGGTTACGGTTGCAAGGGATAGTCATACAATCTTAACTACATGAAACCCAAACTGCATCCGAGTGTCGCAGAGTGGATTCAAGATAATGCTTCAGAGGAAAGTGACTCCCAGCGCCGTCCGAGAAGGGATCAAACATCTCGTAGCACATTCCTGCGAAGCAGGGTTTAGAGTTCCAGCAGCTGAACCTCACTGGGGCTTAAGAGGGAGTGGGAAAGTGGATCCCAAAATAGTCCATCCCTGTACAAGCCCCAAAATTTAGAGTAGTCCCCGTATGCCCTCCCCCACTCTCCCCTGCAACACCACTAGGCAAAGTCTACAATGAAGGGCTTTAAGAAACCCTACAGTAAACCCTAAACCCTGAACCTTAAACCCTAAACCCTGAACCCTAAACCCTAAACCCTAATCCCTGAACCTTAGTCCGTAACAAAAAAGCTTTACTCAAGTCTATAAGCAGGGTTTAGGGCGTAGGGTGTATGGTTCAGGGTTTATGGCTTAGGGTTTGTGGGTGGCTGAAGATGAGCTAACGGTGCTGCGGGGAGTTTGAAAGGGAGCCCTCCGGCTAGGAAAGCCGATCAAGGACGAGCGTGGATCAGGTCTTACTTTGTGTTTTGTTGTGTCGTTTGTTTTTGTTTCTGAAGGTCCGTTGCCCCGCTACAGGTAGTGTTGGGTCATGGGTTTAGGGCCCGTCGAGTCCGCAGTGCACTCGGGATTGACTTGTAATTTAGACGTATATGCCGTCTAGAAATTGTGTCTAGAAATTGTAGAACCCGAAGCCCTAAACCCTAAAGCGATGGGGTCAAGAGGCTCTCGTCGAAGGAAAGCGAGCTAAGAGCTATGAGCATTCCAGGAAAATGCTTTGCGAACTCACGTTCTTAGTTTAGGGTTTAGTATTAGGGTGATGTTTCTAAGTACGTGTAGAAGCGCTAGATTTCAAGCCGGCCAGCTGTAGTTGCCATGCGCGCTGCATGTAGCAGCCTCAAAGGCTACGAAGATCCTTACTACCATGAACCCCACGTCTATGGGTTTAGGGTTTCGGGTATAGGGTTCAGCGTTTCGGGTCTATGTAATGTATAGCTTACTCTACTCCAAAATACCATTTCGACGATGTAGCTTCCAGCGTTATGCATACACCTCGCCTTCACACTCACACTCAACTCCCGGGAAAATGTCTTAACCCCCCCCCCTCCCCCCCAAAAAACGAGCCCAATTCGCAAAATTAAACCGGGAGGCGGATGAAGGAGAGCAAGAAGAAGGCGATAACGAAAACCACCGGAACGACCATCCTCAAGACGGCAGCAAAAACGCGCTTTTGAGATACAAGGGTTTAGGGTTTAGGGCCTAGGGTATAGGGGTTTAGGGTTTAGGGTTTAGGGAGTTGAGATACAAGGTTTGCAGTTTGTCTTTGCGTCTCTTGTCTTCTGAAATTCCCTTACGGGGCTCCTATCATCCTCAAGTCAGGCCCCTTCTACGAACCCTGTTTAAGCTATGGTCTACCTGAACCCACCAAAACCTACTTTTTTGTAAGGTCCCTATAAAACCCATGTTAAGGTTTATAATAAGAACCTACACAAAAATAGGTTTTGGTGGCTCTGCGGGGCATGAGAAACTGGGCGTGTAGGGTTTATAGGGTGTAGGGTTTTGGGGTTTAGGGTTTTGGGGTTTAGGGAAAAAACCCTCAGTGCAGACCAGCATCCATCTATGCCACTGACGTACGTCTTTGCTCTCCTTAGCTCGGACACGATTGCAAGCCACCCTTCGTTGGCGTAGCGGACGAGTGGCAGGGTGACACAAACCTAAGAGATCGGAGAAGCCCAAAAGGGGCATCCATAATGCTGTCAGCTTTACGTGTTGTCCTTTGCGACCACCAAGCCGTAGCCGACCCCGAACTAGACTTACTCATATCTTATATCCCTGCAAGCTATACTGCAAGGTGTGAAGCTTAGTTTGGGTGCCACAGCGTTTTGGCCGAGCCGCAAGCGCTGCATAGACGCCAAACGGAGCGATCAAAAGTGACAGATTCAGGAGCATGTACCTGGGTCGGAGGTGGTAGAACTGACGGTGCCTTATGTGGGGAGTCCACATCTCTACTCGGGCCTTTTCTTCCTGAAAACTTCACTTCCAGTTCATATCTTAAGACCCTACACCCTGAACTCTATGTACCTATTTGTGTCATAAGAGCCTATGTACCTATACACCTGACAAGCTCTGAACCCCCCGTCTCCGACACTCCCGGTCGTGCGTGGCCTGGCGGCTTTGGGGGCGCTGTCTGGAAGCGCTGGGGTTTAAGTTATTAAGGTTTAGATGCTTAGGGTCTTTAGGGTGTGTATAGGGTTAGGGTTTAGTGATTGGGGTTCAGGGTTAGGATCTTTACTTGGAGGGAAGGGAATGCTAAGCTACTTGTGTGATTCGGGGCTTGCATGAGGGACTTGGACATATTCTCGCTGAGGTTCTTGGCCCATGCCGGCTGGCTGCACCCTTGCGGGTGCAGGGGGTACAGGGGCCTGGGTTTCAGGGTTTGCAATCCAAACCCTGAGCCCTAAACTCAGAATACCTGTCCTTTGCTTGGCTTAGGAGCTGTGAAGAGGATGAATCTTAAGCAGTACGTTGCAAGGAGCCTGTATCAGTACCCGAATGTCGGGAGCTTAGGTCCAGGGCTAGAATTTGGCCGCGACTTCGTATGATTCTTTTTACAAGGGACCGGGCGAAAGCGCAAAGCGATAAACTCTGAAATCCGAACTGAGATGCAGCACGCGGAAGTAGCCAATGGGTGGCGGCGTGTTCCTAGGTCGAGGGAAGCGAATGCGCCCAAGCAGGCAATGCTATCCATCCAACCGCCCGAGTTCGCCACCTGGTTTAAACCGCCAGCCCCAAACCAAAGCAATAAGTATCTGGGTACAGTAAGGCTTCCGATATGGTCGCCATGATGCTAAAGCCATCCTGGCGTCGACTGGGTAGTCCTGCATCGACACAAACGAACGATAAAATAACAAACCGGGTTCTTGTTAAGGAACTTAATCCAAGTTACAATAGCCTATGGTGAATGATGTGTTTATCTTTTACGATGAATAACATCAAGTAAAAAACAAAAATTACGTAAATTCCTTACAACGAACCCAGAAGGGGCATGGAACATGACATCAACCACGAATTCTAAAGCTGAAGGTAGACATGTTTTGCTCGAGATCCCTCGGCACGCATCTGAACGCGAATCGCTGGAACGAGCTATCGGGTTTAGGATAGTTTAGGCCAGACTCTGAAATGTGAAGATGGCCGCCCCCGCACCCCGGAGGTTCGTGATGTTCTGCTGCACGGACTGATGGGTGGCAGCCGCCTCTGGCTGCAAGTCGTTTAAGACTCGGAGCTTATGGAAAGGACATTTGGCTGTTTATCAATATACCTCAACCTACCAAAACCTCCTTTTCTGTAGGGTCCCTATAAACTGGGCTTTTAAGTAACCAGGGAGAAAAAAGTATAAACTTTTATGTCATGATGGTTCCTTTAAGAAAAAAGTATTAAAGTATGGTACTCCAAAGCCCAGTAAAATCCATATTCGAGTCGGTGTTGATTTGGGAGGCCCGGGAACACTGAACCAAAGGCTTCACGCTAATCGGTTTAAAGGGTTTAGGGTTTGCCCAGAGGGTCCATATACACTACGATTATGGAATTAGGTCCCAAAAGACCATCCTTATTATGGTTTTGGGGACCTACTTCCATAATAGTAGTATATATGAACCCAGAGGCTCTGTGTTAGGAAGGTTAAGGGTTTAGGGAGAAGGGCTTATGGTTTAGAGTTCAGGGGTACATCATCCTGTACGGCGCCTGAGCCGAAAGCTCCAGACGTCCGGGTCTTGGGCCTTTACCTGGGGGAATGCCAGAAGAAAAAGTTACGATGCGCCTGGTACAGAAGGGCCTACAAGGAGCCTTCACAGCGCATTTGTCGGCTTTTCACAAGGGTTCCAGGTTAGGGTCCTTCATTGAATTACGGGATGTTGTGCGACCACGCCCTCCAAACGACCTGAGGCGGCTGCCACCTCGACAGGCACGTGGCCATCCCGAACTGCTTCTAGCCAGAGTTGCAGGAACCTGAGAAAAAGCTCGCTTGTGGAGGTTTAGGGTTGTTTAGGGGTTTAGGGTTTAGGGCCTAGCTGGACCCCAGAGAAACTACCTGTTTGAGGCTCCTTGTTATGATTCCTTTCTCTTGTATGCCCTTGAAGAGGTAGGTCGTTTGGGATTTAGGGTTTAGCGTTTTGGGGTCTAAGGGTCTTAGAGTGAAGGATTTAGGGTTCAAGGGAACTTGGAGGGCTCGGGCTCCAGCTTCTAGAAGGGTTTTAGAGTTTAGGGTTAGGGTTGTCGTAGAGTTTTTCGTCAGCACGAAAAACTCGTGGTCTCTAAACCCTAGACCCCACAGCGTTTAGCGGTTTACTGGAGAGTTTCGGGGTTTAGGGCTCCGGGGGTTTGAGGACCTGAAGACACCATGGCCTACCCGATTACAGTGTATGTATTTGTGTGCACAATGCGTGTGTATATATATATACCTATATATATATATACATGTACATGTACATATACAGATACATAGACATCTATACATAATTACATACATCTATAATTACATGCATACATTCAGCAAAGAGCCGCAAAGGATGAATTCAGGTATAGCAGACTTGGTCATCAAGCTTTCTTACGCAGAGGTAGTGCTAGGCCTCACCCTTGACCAAGTCATATCCATTTCTGGACATAAGCCTAAGCTGTAAACTCTTCATACACCTTAAAGCCGCGTTAGCTTTCGACACCTTCTCTGAGCTTCTCTTCCTGGGCGTGCAGCGTCAGAGCGTGAGAAGAGGAGGCTGGTGGCATCCCCCGATGACACGTCTTGTATGCGTGGTGGCTATTGTGTTTGCAGGGTATCCCCTAAACCCTAAACCCTAAACCCGCTGCTATGCATGCCAGTTTTCCGCACTTTCCTTTGACATCCTTTCATTTGGTGTTTGGGGTTTTTGGCTGCCGTGCAAATTCTGTGCTCTGTGACATGTGCCCGTTGGGCAGTTCCGGCATTTGTCGTGTGGCTTGCATTTGTCGCGCATTGTGCTGTCCTGTGGTCTGAAGGCAAAGCTTGAGCTGCCGGAAACCCTACACGTTTGCATGCGCATGAAACGGAAGCCATGTTCTTTAATTCAGCATAAACACGAAGCCTGTCAACCAAACGGTTCTTGTGAAATACGTAAAGTGCTTGACAACCCTGCTCAGGGATCGGTTGGACCGCAAGTCTTTCGGCACCAGCAGTTGTACAGTAGCAAAGAACTGCCATGTTGACCTTCCAAAGAACTGCGACGGATCCTTCTAAATAACTTGGAGCGATAGGAAGACCTCATACAGAAACCACACTATTCAGGAATTACATCTGGCAATCGTGGCCGTGGCGCTATT
Organism: Symbiodinium sp. clade A Y106; assembly: GCA_003297005.1. NCBI lineage: Eukaryota > Dinophyceae > Suessiales > Symbiodiniaceae > Symbiodinium > Symbiodinium sp. clade A. The sequence goes on along the minus strand of BGNK01001393.1, from coordinate 94,775 downwards.
GTATTCAAGCTTAGTAAGTCTGGTACGGCCCATTAATAACTGCAATATCAGGTATTTGCCTGCATGTAGCTCTAAATCAGTAAACGCTCTTGCGCCCCTTCTACAGGGAGCTATCGGGGTTGTATTGTGAGGGGCGTTCAAACGGTGTAAGGCTCCAGCGAAATTCCGAAGTAGTTGGCACTGTAATATCAATGAATTGTCGCCGAAATGCTCGTTGTCTACAAAACTCTGCCGGTTTTGTGAAATCATCTAATATCGGGATCGGAATAAATACTATTCTAATTAATACCCTGTTCCTTGTAGAACGGCCCCTTATACCTTGTGCCAATAACTGGGCCCAAACCCTATAAACCTTGCCTCGTCATTCTACACACGACCCACAACTATCCGCAACTGCTGTTTGAGGCCGGGGTTCAGAACTGGAGTTGAAGATATGCAAAGGCACTGATCATTGGAATAATGGCCTAGGACTTAGGAGATGTTACGGCATGATTATAAGAGGACGAAGCAAGGGAATTACAGCTGATGGTTTCGTCGCCGATATTGGGCCTATATAAAGGCCAAGAAGAAAACCTGCCGGTCCCGTCTCGGGCTCAGTGTTCGTCAGCTTGCGATCGAATATCCCTAGAACCACAACCTAAATCGTCGTCACTTCAGTGGAACTTTACAACGTGCCATCCAAGCCGCCACATGCAGGCCACTGAATGGAGCGATGAGACTCCTTCCTTCGTTGGCTTGGCCAAGTGCTTGACCCTAAAGCCGCTTCGGAGTCTAGACTTCAAAAGGGTGGTTGTCCTCATTAGGGTCCCTTTTTGGGTCCCTATTTTTTCTGCGGCACCTATTATTTAGGGTACCCAAAAGGGGACCCTAATTTTGACAACCACCCATATCTTCCCCACTCCATCAAGTCTCCTCTGCACGCGTTATGTGGTGGTGGACTGGATGACAACCCTGTTTTGATTTGGATTTATCTACCCCCGCGAACCAGGATTGCTTTGGAAACAAGGTGAAAAAAATCCTACAAGACAAGACCACCAAAAGCAATCGACCCACAAGAAAAGACTCCGAGTTTTGAACAACGCAGCCGGTGCACTTTTTTGGCAGTTTGAGCTTCTGCCCCATCCGCTGTGGTCTCGGGCGCTGATCTAATTTCACATAGGCATTGGGGTCAAGCGGCGGCTGGTCGGTGGGTTGGTCGGCCGGTCGATTGTTCGCTGTTTCTGTTGTCGTCGTTGATGTTGTCTTTGGGCTTCTGCGGTGACCCCGGGTTTGCGCACGCATGGTAATGTCTGCAGCCACATCAGAACCAACACGGTCATCCCCTGTCATCAGTGCCAACCGCGAATCACCGTCGTCAGTCTCTACCTGTGCGACATCACGGCCAACATCTACATAATGTGCGTCATGTGATATCACCATTGCCAGTGCCACCACATCATCTACATCAATCTAAATCACCCACTTCAGCTGCTACAAACCATCATAAGCATCTTCCTTTCTTTCATGGTCATCACCACCAGCATCACAGAAATCACAATCGCGGTGGTCGTCACATGCACAGTGGTGGTCGTGGTGATTGATGGTGATTCGCGTCGCCGTCGTCGTAATGAGCAGAGGTGTCTTTCTAGGTCTTTTGTCAGGAGTTACGACAATGTCGAGGGCTCATTCCTTGAGAGAGAAAGCCCCGGCACTCTGAAACCTAATGTAGGAACCTGATTAAGAAACCTTGGGCCTTTATTAGGGTTCCTTATACGAGTCCTACTATTTTGGGGTTATAAGCCCAGGGTTTCTTAATCAGGTTCCTACATTACTTCATGTGATGCCGCAAAAAGGAGTACTGCAGGAGGGCCGTTAGGTCAGAATACTTCTATGTAGTGATGTGAGCTGTCGGGGTTCGAAAACCGAAACTTGTTTCTCCAGAATCGCAGTACGAAACATTGGCGGAGACCTCAATTCGGACTCCAAGCTGCTGTCAGCCGCTACGAGGTTCACATGTTCAGGGGTCGCTGACAGTAGCGGAACCATACCCCCTCAACCAGAGGTTTAAGGCTTCGGGCTGAAAGTCTTTCAGTGTTACCCTGAGAGGTAGGGCTGGGGGTGGAAGGGGCGAAGGGGTGGGGGTTTCAAACTGGTGGCTCTGCAGGGCGAGCGGGAGAGGGGTTCGAAGTGGGAACCCGGAAGAGGCGGGTACACGTCGCGGTCAAATTTCACAACCCTTCCCAAATCCGCAAGGGTCTGTTTAACCTTCAAAAAGCGTAAGATAGGGCTTAAAACATTGGGCTTTATGCAGGATGCACCGGATTTGTGAGCAGCAAGTGCTGTTCGAACACTGCAGGTAGCCCTCGCGTGTAACAGCCTCACTCTCTGTCTGTGTGTATATATATATGTATATACATGTGTGTATATATAAAAACCCATACACGAAGTCGGTGCTTACTGTTTTGGATTGAGGCTTTGGGTTGTCTCATTGGCTCTTACTTGATTCGTCACATTCTTGAGCCCTCAACATTGGACGCCCCTAAACCCCAAGCCATAAATTCTGTAAAATCCTACAAAAGTCCTACACCCGTGTCTCTTGTGTGAGGGTTTCCGGGAGTCGAGCTTCCCATCTTGGAGTTGTATTCACATGGGAATTGCTGCCCTTGCTTAAGATAAACAGGGGATATTAAGCCGCTGACTGAGACAAACTGCTGGATCGGCATGACAAGCTTAGATTGATCAACTGGTGTTTCATTTGATTTGATTCGACTAGACTGGACAGGATTCGAGGAGACTAGGCTAGACGGATATGTACGAATTCGTATAGTAAAATTCCAAGAACATCAACTCCAACAGCCCTAAAAACGCCATGGACGCAAAAACTCATAGTATAGGGGTGTTAATAAATAGAATAGGGCTTTGGCCCATTATGCTATAGTTATAATAAGGAAACCCCAAATAGTACAGTATAAGGTAGTTATGAAGGCCCCTTATACTAGGTCATAGGTCAAGCCCGGAAGTCCTTCGTCCCGAGACCCTGAATACTACCTAAAGGCCAAACCTTAAACCCCTAAATCCCAAAACCCTCAGCCAAACGATGCCTAAAACTCAGAGGCATAAGACCCTCAACCCTAAACTGCTTTGCGTTGCCGAAGTCGCGTGCGTCCGCAGCACGGATTCTTCCTCTGCGGTCACGAAGCCCAACTCCTTCGCTAGAGATCTTTCTGGGCTTTAAGGGTTTAGGGCTTTACGGTTTAAGGTTTTAGGGTTTTGGGGCTTTGGGGTTTTGGTGTTGTTTTTTTTCACCTTTGTTTCAGGGTTTAGGCTCAGCTTTCGATATAGGGCTCCTTCAAAGGTTACTATCAGGGTTGCTGTGCGGGTTACTACAGGGTTTTCTCTCGTTATGGGCAATAATAATTAGAATAGGGTCCTGGGATATTCTAGTTCCACTGCAACAAACAAGCCTATGGAATAGTAATATTGGAACAACGATCGTGCAGGTTTCTATGCTGAACCCTACTACCATACCCCCTACCTGATAAGGATTATAGTACAATATGCACCCTACTATTAAGGCCTGAAAGGACAGCGAAGGGGTGTAGGAACCAGGGGTCTACATAAGGGGCTTTGGGTTTGGGGGTTGAGGGTTAGTGGCAGTGTTTAGGTTCGTTTTGATATAGTCATATAGGGAATATAGACTATAGGGGACTACTATCCTGTACTGAGACTGATGAATCCGACTCATAATCTATAAACCCTATAAGCCCTCAAAACCCTCTAGACCCTATAAACCCTAAAAGCCCTAAAAGCCCTACAAGCCCTATAAACCATAAACCCTTAAGCCCTATAAGCCATATTAACCCTATACTCTATACCCTGAACCCTACACCCCATAAGCCCTATAAACCCCAAACCCTTAAACCCAAACCTACGTTTTACTGCGTTCACTCCTGCAACTGCCCCAGGCTGAACAGGGGAGCCTTGCCGTGCTTTTCCCGTGCCTGCAGAGGTTTGAGGTCCGTCCCCAAACCCTACCTTTTTGGGTTTAGGGTTACGGTTTCGGGACCAAAAGAACCTACCTTTTCGGGGGTTCCCTATCATGATTTCCTTAAGAAGGCCCTGAAAAGGTAGATTATTTGGTGTTCAGGTAAACCCGAAACACCTTGGCTATCGGTGACAAAGTTACAGTGAACCCCAGAAAGTTGGAACATGGTTTTAGGAGGATTCGTGCTAGGATCCCTTATAATTTACCTTAAGGGCATGAGGAGAATGATGTTCCAACTTTCTAGCTTCTGCTATAAGGGGTTTCTAGCACCAAGTCTGAACCCTGAGCCCATGGGGCTTCAAGGGTCGGGCTGAAGAAACCCAGGGGTTTAGGGTTTTAGGGGTTTAGGGGTTTAGTGTTCAGGGTTTAGGGGTTTAGGGTGTTTAGGGTTTAGGGGTTTAGGGTGTTTAGGGTTTAGGGGTTTAGGGTTTTTTTGTTGTTAACCCTCGTGTCTTTTGGTGACCGCCGGACGACCAGCTTAGTTGAGGGATGGGTTTAGGGGTTTAGGGTTCAGGGTGTTTAGGGTTTAGGGGTTTAGGGTTTAGGGTGTTTAGGGTTTAGGGGTTTAGGGCTTAGACCGTGGTCTCTACAGCTGTTGGGGATTTCTGCAGCTGAAGGGGTCAGGGTTTGGAATGTAGGTGTTGTTGGCCGGACCATTGATCAGAGCTTGCAAACAAAGCCGGGTTCGGCATCGACAAAAAGGAAAGCTTCAGCCTTGAGGCGGCTTGGGTTTGAAATTCGATGCATTTCTCGGTATTGAGGGCGCTGTCAAGGGGTTCTACATAGCCTTACAAAGCTAATAAAAATTCACATGGCCGCACATGGGCCCAGGTAGGGGCTTGAGCAGTTCCGAGAGAGTTGGGACGCCGAGGCCTGAAACTGCACAACCTTCTGCCTGCATGCCATGCCCTGAAACTAAGGATTAAAACATGGACTTGCAGACGTCTAGATCTGAACACGGGCAACAACAGCGGAGCGTCGACTACATCGCCACGTTACAGCTACGGCCTAACACCGTCCCAATCCAGTCTTAGGGTAGGTTGCTATGCACCTGTACATAATATATGGCCATCTGTGCAGTATTGCTGTCTTGATGTTCTATAGGAGCCTTAATAATTTGAATAGGGTTTTGTGGCCCATTATCCTACAACTATAGTAAGGAACCCCCCAAAATAGTATTGATGATTATTTAGGCCCCTGTATTACTCCTTCTAGGAACCCCAGGGCCAGGCCTGTGGGCGGTTTTCTTACAAAAGAAAGCCCATCCCGATGCACAGTAGCGTCTAAACGCAAAACCCTGAACCCCTAAACCCTCACCACCCCGAAACCCTAAACTCTAAACCCTAAGCCCCTAAACCCTAAACCCCTAAACCCTAAACCCCTAAACCCTGAACTCTAGGGCCCCCCCCACCTGGATGTAGAGTAGGATCAGGGCCAGATTTAGGTACCGTACTAAGTCGCACTGCAGTTCCTTGCCAGGAGATCGTGGGCGGCTGAAACGGCTTAGGGTTGCGGGTTAAGGGCTTTGGAGTTTAGGCTTTAGGGTTTCGGGGTTTCGGGGTTTCGGGGTTTAGGCTTTAGGGAACATCTCGTATGTTCCAAGAGCCATTTGCTGCAAGTTACTATAAAGGTTGCTATAAGGGCTCTATACGGTCTGGTTTACGGTGCATTAGGACATCCTCAAATACCAACCGTGAAATCCCCAGTAACACACAAGCCACGGCCCGAAGAAGGAGACAGACTGTCTTTCAAAAGGGTTAGATACAAAAGAACCTACAGTAGATTATACTAAGCCCCCTACTTCTCATTCTGGGATATAAGGCCCAAGAAAATGTACTGTAGATTCCACCGGAAACATACTAAACCCTAAACCCTAAACCATAGAACCGTTCCGGCTCAGAGCTATTTTGGCTTGCTCGGGCGCTTCCTTCCCGCGGAAATAGTGAACCCCAGAAAGTTGGAACATGGATTTAGGATGATTCGTGCTGGGATTCCCTATGCTCTACCTTAGGGGCATGAGGATAATGATGATCGAATTTCCTGGCTTCTACTGTAAGAGTTTGGGTGACATGGATTTCAGGGTTTTGTCTCCGGAACAAGTGCGTATGGCTTGTCCCTAAACCCTAAGCCCTAGGTAGGCTAGTATCCTAAACCCTCAACCGCTATGGATTTGTCTAGGTATTTCGGATTCGAGCAGAGCGCTTCGAGACCAGTAAGGATGCTTGCTTGGGCTTTAGGGGTTTAGGGTTTTAGGCTTTAGGGTTTAGGGTCTGGGGGTGTAGCACCGTAGTTTGGGATTTCAATGTGTTAGGTTTATGGCATGTCAGTTTCGGAATGTAGGTGCAGGCTCGGGTCTTACGATTTGGGATTGGGCATGGTCTTCGACATTCGGCAAAGAGAGGACCGCCAACACCTCAATGTCAATTGCTACATCTTGTCTTTCCTTCCAGTACGCATCAGCACTGTTGTTTTCATCTCGGCATAGACCCTAAGCCCAAGCCCTTCAACCCTCAACCCCTACCGTCTAAGCAGAACCTCAGCTCACATGAGCCCCTAAGCTTGAACACCAGACACCCAAACTTGCGAGAAGGATGGACCAAGCTGGATCGAGCTCCCGGAAAGAAGTTTGGGGCCTAGGACACAAGCCCAAATCTCGAACTGTAAAGCAGACCCAAAACCTCCAAACCCGAAAATCCAGCCATAAATATCCCGAAACGCCTAAACCCCAGAATGCCAAAACCACAAAGGGAAACCCCCCAAACCGGGACCCCGAACAACCTAAACCTTATATACCCCCCAAACCGTGCTGCCTAAACCCGAAACGCTCAACGACCTCTTTCCTCCGCCCTTTCACCGCCCCTCCAAAAGGCGCAAGCAAAGCCCGGAACTTCACTAATTAATGTAAACAACAGGTTAATTAGTCAACTCCTGTCTTTCAGCACCTTAAAACTCGGATCTCTAGCATCATCCTTTTTCGGGTAGGGGGGTGCATTGATCAGGGATCTACATTAATTACCTTAAACTCAAAGCCTCAAACCCTGAACCCGAAAATCACACCCTAAATCCCAAAGTCAAGACCCTAAACCCTAAACTCAAACGCCTGAACCCCAAGGCCAAAAAGGCCACGCTAGCAAGGCTCCGCTGTCTCCTCACCATGGATATATGTGGCGACGATGATGGAGGTATCCTGCTTGGATTCAAGGCTCTACAGTAGGGTTTAGGGTTTAGGAGTGAGTTGTTTGAGTGCGCTGAAGAATTTCGATCCTTAGTCCTTGGACCCTGAACTCAAGGGATACATAAAACAACCAAGGCCTCTAAGAGCTCCAAGACCTGTCTCAAACCCCTGAAGCCTAAAACCTTAACCCCCTGTATAGAACCCTCATCGGTCCCTTATAGGAACCCTTATAGATCCCTTTAAAGGAACCCTAAACCCCGGCACTCTAAAACCCTAAACTGTAAACCCGCAAACCCCGAACCCACAACAGTAAACCGTAAACTCGGGGTCCTGGATGCTCCCCATCACCGTCCCGGCAAGACGCCGCATCTCCCACCAGCGAGAGTACATGGTTCCCACCTGGGCCCATGGCTAGTGTAGGGCTTGAGGGCTTGGAGGGCAGGCCTTCCATGCAAGCCCAAACCCCTTGCCCCCCCCTGAGCACCGAAGTCTAGTCTAGGGACATTAATACTTCGAGGTCTGCGGATAAACTATGCTAGAAGTACATACAGCTGCTAAAGAGATCACCTAAACAAACGGACTCGTTTGCACCACAGAGGGGAGGTCACGAGTGTTGTCCAGGGACGGGACTTGGGATTGGGTTTCAGGGGTTTGTTATAACTGCTATAAGGCTGTAGGATAAGATCGTAGGGTGGTCCTGTAAGGGGGTTCTGATGGCTTTATGCAGGGTTCTGTGAGGGCAAAGCGGTTCAGGCCTAGCTTGCCTCAATTCTGTGCCAGACAAGACTGTATCTATAGAAAGAGAAGCCTGCTTCTATCAGCCTAAACCTAAACCCTAAACCCTAAACCTGCGGTGGCCAGTTTGGGCCTTGAGGGGCCTGGGATTGGTTGCCCAAGATGGCCTTAGCCCCGTCCCTCAACGGCCTGCATCGCAACGAAACCCTCACAGAACACATGTGGGAGTTTCCGAAAATAGGGGACCCTAATATGCACTACCCTAAAACGTAGGATCCTTATTATACGGACCCCAAAATAAGGTACCCCTAATTTTCGGAAACTCCCATGTCAGCTCACAAGAAGGATTTAAACCGAAACCCCGCAACGTGTTTGAGCTCGCCGGCCACAGCAGTCAGCGTGAAGACGAGGAAGATCCGCGAAAAGTCAAAGAGCAGAACGAAGCCGTGAAGGGCCTGGCGGTCACGTATCTTGGTACAGGTGTCGGGGGTCAGTTTTTGAAGGTCCTTACAAGGAGGTTAGGTTTTTAAATTGGAGTCTAGTGTATATTTCGCTTCCTGAATTTCTCTGACAGTCTCATCATATGACCGAAGCATGATTATGGGACGTGGGCTCGCAAATCCCCGGAAGGATTTAAAACACAGGACCGCTAAAACAAGGCCTATCTGAACCCATTTCATGGTAGGATACCCCTTTGGGGTTCTGTTCTTCTTGTATATACGCCTAAATACTTATCAATAAGATTCCGTAGGCTTCACTGCTTTAGCAATTTCAGCACTACACGATACCCCAAAAGCCTGTTCCTATGTCCCTTTCGAAATACAGGGGTCTCGTTGTGACAGATCTACAGAACAGTGAACGAAAAGCAAAGGACCCGGCAAGGCACAGTGATTGTTAACATCCCACTCGCCGCCTTCCGTTCACGGGCTTTGCGAGGGCTTTATTGCTCTTTGCTGTAGATTAGATTCCGGATTTCCTCGTGTTGTATGATGCCTTGAGCTTTATCAAGATTTCGTGTCAGCGTCTCGCGTGTCAGATGTATGATGGAGCCAAACAACTTGGTCCGGCGGTCTCATATGGCCATCATCTTTCCAAGCCCTAAGCCTGTTACCTGAAACCCGAAACCCCCGACGGCTTCAAACTGTAAACCCTAAACCCCAAATAGCATATGGGAGTATATAGTACCCGGCATAGTCGAATCCTTATTATAAGGACCCCAACATAAGGTACCCCTAATTTGCGCAAACTCCCATACCCTAAACCCCTAAATCCCTAGACCCTAAATGTTAAGGCCGATTAAGGCCCCTGTATTATAGAACCCTACCATAACTGACTTCTAGACCCCTTTACGGATCCCTTTAAAGGAACCCTATTAGCTTACCTGCTCTGGACCGCAACGGCGAAAACGGCCAGAGCCTTGTCGACTTCACAGCGCGTCTCGTCGGACAAGCCTGGGGTCTATCGGGTGAAATTAAGGTTCCTTTAACAGGATCTATAGGACTGTAGGGGTACTAGGGAGTTTAGGGTTTGTAGGGGTTAAGTCTTTGAAATCCGATTTTCTGGATCAAACTCTTGAGATTTAGGGTTGCAATTTTAGGGGTTTTGGAGGCTAAGGGTCGCAAGGGTTTGGCAGGATGCAAAACTGTCGATGGGATGTTCGCCTCTGCCTGTGCGTAGCGCCTGCAGCCTCAGAACTTCACTAAAGACCGAAAATGGTTGAATCAGCTCGTGAGGGGGGTTCTCAGCGGCTGGGTGCTATTCTCTGAGAGGTGTCTAGTCTTTCAAGACGACCGGTTCGCTAAAAGGGTGGCCTTAACTGTTAGAATAGGGTTTTGGGGCCCAGTATACTATAATGATAATAAGCAACCCCCAGAATAGTATAATTATTAAGGCCCCTGCATTATAGAACCCCACTATAGATCCCTCATAGACCCTTATTTCTAAGGAACCCTTTAAAGGAGCCCTATAGGTAATTATTAGGACCCCTATATTAGGAGCAAGTGATGTTTTGGACCACAGTGGGCCGCAAAGCTTGAAGACCCTGCGGCACAGGCCTTTGATCTTCACGGTTGGGGTTGACTCCTCATAAGTAGTCCTTGTCTAACCAGTGGTTTTGGGGGTTCCCTTGGCGCTTTAGCTCCTTATTTAATAGGGATTATCATCATCCCTGGCTCCTTAGCTCCTCCAATATCAATGGTTAGATTAAAATAAGGCCTAAACCCTAAAGTACCCTATAGACTCTAGATCCTTTTCGAGGTACCTGAGTGCGAAGGAACCGTATTCTACCCTATAATAACCGTCAACAGACCCCTTTACTTACAGGATCCTTATCCTACCATACAAATCTTAGACTTCTGGATTTCGGCGTAGGGATGCGACGGCTTTCGGATCTCGATTGGTTTTGGAGTTCGGGGATGGCGAGCTTGAGCTTTGAGATCATCTCATATTCTGCTGTATCAACCTATTGTAGCGCTATAGCACTCATAGTTTCATAGTGTAGTATCATGTTGTGGTATGGCAGCAGTATTAGAACAACTTCTGTTATAGTAGTGTAGTACAGGTTAGTACTATAGGACCTCGAAATAGGGCGCTCCCTGTGAAGCCGAGGGACAGGTCATCACGGCCATGAAGACAACCTGGGCAGTGGCGGCCCTCAGCCCCTTGCCCGAAAAGCAGCAACTCCGAACCTCTAAACCCTAGACCCTAAACCCTAAAACCTAAACCCTAAACCCTAAACCTAAACCCTAAACCCTAGACCCTCAAAACCTCAAACCCTGGACTCCTAGGGCCCCGAGGTCTTAAACGTCAAGACACCCACGCAGCCTAACACTCGCACAGCCTCAAACCCTCCACGGGAGGCTTCTCAGTCTGAGGGCACTGAGCAACAAGGAGTCCCCAAAACAACACCCCACATATTGCAGGTGCCTTGAACTTGAATAGTTTCCTTAAAAGGGGGGGTCTCGTAGGAATTTAGAGACAGGCCCGAATAATCTGTTGGGCATGCTATACTTTAAGCATCAGGAATAGTATTCGTAATCCTTCTGGCTTCTAGATACATTTCTTCAAGAGACCCAGAAAAACTCAGCAAAGCCCTGAGGAGAAAAGACAACCCCAGTCAAAAACAAATCGTAATAACATAAACAACTACAAAACAAGCAACAAAGCCCTAAACCCTAAACCCTAATCAACCAGAACATACTTCACCAGGATTTGTGGAGCGGCTCCGGTTCCTATGCCTGGACTCCCGCTTGCTGTCTTTGCTCAAAGACTGCTGCCATCATCGCACTCAGATCTTTTGGGTTTAAGGTAGAGACACCGAGATGCAAAACGCTAAAACCCTTGAGGCCACAAGACAAAGCAACATCCAAAAACGAGAAGGCGACGAAGCACTCGGTCGAGGCCGTCTCTATGCAGGGCCTCAAGTAAACCAGACAGAGCCCGAGAAGGCTGGGGCTTCCTAAGCTTAGTTATAGACCCGACATGCTGAACCGGAACCAACGAAATCACTTAGAAAGTAACTCTTAAGCTAACCCTTACAAAACCGTTTATTGCAACTCAGGGGGCCCAAACCCTAAACCTTAAAGGGAACCCTCCGAATGCTCTGAGGGAGACACGGAGATCCCAGTGTAGGTCGCCAGAGCTTGCCAGATTCCCATCATGCCTTGGGGGAGATGGGGAAGCGCGCCAAAACTTGCTGACGAAGGGGCCTGAATAGTTAAAAACAAAGGCTTTGGGAATATTATGATGCAACTATGTTGGGACTAAAAAAGGGAATACTGTTTTGGAAGCTTTAGGACTTGGTAAAGGGCACCTACACAGGGAGCCCCCGAGCCCTAAGCGTGCACTAGAAGGCTCAATTAAGCGAATTTCCAGTGCTCTGAATGTCTAGGGATGACCAGGTTTGGGTGTGCCTGGAGGTTCATGGGTAGTTATAAGTGGAGTTATAAGTCCCCTAATATGGGTTATGAATATAGTCACCCTACTATAACCCCACTCAAGTGGGGAGCTTTGGGTGTGGGGTTTAGGTTTTAGGCTTTTAGGGTTTACGGGTCTGAGCCAGTCTACGCTGGGGGTTTAGGCTTTAGGGATTTAGGGGGGAGTTTCTGGGCTGTGGGCGGAGAAAGGCTGGAAGTTTAGCTCAGAGAGTATGGGAGCTTTAGTTTGGGAAAGAAGCGAGCCCTGCCAAACGAACCCCCCTAGGCTTGGCCCACGCTTTAAGAAAACCCCAGAAGATAGGGCTCAGAAATTAAAACATGGTATTGGGGATGTCTATAACTATATAGGAACCCTATACCTAAACTCTAAACCCTATACTAAGTCATTTCTGCCGTTACGACAGTTCAGTCAAAGGGCTTGAGCCTTGTCAGCTAGGGAGCATAAGGGGCACACAAGTCAATCGTGACAAGACTGCAGAATAGTAGAAACACGTCGATAATGCACAGACGGTCAAAACACGGCATCGGTAGAGGATCTGCTGCGAAGAACAGCAGGAATCAGCCCTCTGTGATTCTGATAACCCACCAAACGGCTCAAAGGTATGCCGCTGCACGTTTTTTATTTGTTGCGCAGCTGCTTTTGATTGCTTTTGAAGTTGAAGCTGTTGAACAAATTTCAGGGTTTATGGGGCAGCCCCGACAGATTACAACGCGCTTTCACAGTTTCTTGATGCATGTCCTTCACAAGATTTCTGGGCCGCCAGGTACGTGAATCTGCTCCAGTTCGACATCACAGGCGAAAGACCCGGAACTCGAATCCCCGAGCCCCCGAATGCCATAGTCATTAGACCCTCTACTCCAGACTCCCGACATCCCGAAATCAAAACAACCGTCAAGCAGCTTCTGCGCAGGAATCGCCAGCCCACTAGTGTGAAAAAAGCCTGCAGAGATGTCGGTCCAATCTGGGGCCTTATGGCAGTAAACTTGTCCTACTATTGAGTTGTTCCACGAAACTCCAAACACACGTAGAACTTCAAAGCTTTCGACGCCCTAATCGCCTTAAACAATCTCATTTGCTGGAAGTACCGGTCTTAGGAACAACGCGCGCTGTTGCGTGCCAAGCGGGAGGGTCGGTCTATCATTGGTTTCGACGTAAGTGCCCTGTTTGATCCCATGATTCTAGCATCTTCAACGGATCACTATTTACACTGTAAGTGCCCAGCAAAAGTATCATGTGCTTTGGAGACACTCCATATCAGCCAAATTAGGATGGTGTCAGGGGGTCTTATAGTAAGACCCTAAACAAGGGGGGTTGTGTAATTCAGGAGTCTACAAACAAGTTTGGGCGTCTCCGGGTGACTAGCCCAGCCTTGGGACAAAGCTTCAGTGATTAGGCACAGGGCCATTGGGTTTCGAGTTAGGGGTCTTGTGCTGAGGAATCAGAGACAGGTGCGCGACTGGGCAAAGTTAGAAAACCAATGTGAATAGAACCGGCGATGGCGTTCGCAGTTGATATCATGCAAGCAGAAGTCGCAAGAACATAACGGGCATAGCAATGATATCACAACATTTGAGGACACGCCCATCAAACGTGACGTTACTCTGAATGTGCCGTCAGCTTGGGAAACACATGTTGCGCTGCGTCAATTTGGGCAGGTGTAGCCTATATCCATAATCAATGACCAATCACTGTACCCGGTTGAAATGTTTTGTAGGTTCGCCTCTTGATTCCGAATTACCTCAGGCTTTTCAGGCCACCAAGGATACTTCGTTTGCCCGAAAACGAAAACTCCGAGGTTACGGGCTTGATGATAGGATGCGGGTCTAGGGCTTCGGGCTTAGGGTTTGATTCTTGGGGCATTTGGGTTTTGAGGATTTTGGTGTGGTTTTGGAGGTTGAAGCGTCTTGTAAGGCTTACCCTGACCCCGAATACCCTACCATTTTAAAGGACTTAAACTTATATAAGGAAATCATATTACATAATCCTTAAAAGGCAGGTTTCTTAGAGTCCAGGTAGGGCATGAGGTGTACTAAGTACGGGCTTAGAATGACGGAAGTCCGCGAGTTTGCCATCCATCAAAAGCCAGCTCCAAGTGGGTAGTAAGTGGACGTTGTTTAGGCAGCTTCGGGTTTAGGGTTTGGGGTTTAGGGTTTGGGGTTTAGGGTTTGGGGTTTAGGGTTTGGGTACTGAAAACAAGTATTAGTAGGCGTCACAAACACCGCAATGTCTGACACGTGCCACGGTTGAGCCCTACCTATAGTCTCCATCGTAGTTCCTTGTGGAGGGGATCCTAAATAAATACTTCGTTGAACCACAAAGAGGAACTACAACGGAGACTAATTATAGGTGTTTTCCTTAAAGCAGCCAAATAGCCTTTCCATAAGCCCCTAACTGACTTAAACCCTAGATGACTTAAACCCTAAACCCGAGCCCCTAAACCCTAAATCCTACCCTAAACCCTCAAGAAAGAAACAAGTTGGAAGATGTCACTTCAGCAACCGCAAGAAGCTTGGCAAAACCCGCACCCGCAAGCCTAGGGCCAAAAGAGATTGACGTTTTCACTCTAGACAGTCTACTACTACTACTACTACTACTACTACTACTACTACTACTACTACTACTACTACTACGACTACTACGATTACTACTACTACTTCTACTACTACTTCTACTACTACTACTACTATTACTACTACTACTACTACTACTACTACTACTACTACTACTATTACTACTACTACTATTACTACTACTACTACTACTACTACCATTACTACTACTACTACACGACGATAGCAAGAGCTCCGAAACATTTAACTTCCGCGAACGATTATCAAAGCGAAACCAAGGGCTCCAAAATGCAAGTAAAACTTCCGCGCCGCATCGTGGTTGTAGATCTTAGGTATAGGGAGGCTGAGCTCTTGTGGGGTTGAGGACGTGCATGCATGTATGCGTCTGCTATGCACAGTATGGCATCGGTGCAGGTGGAGATATAAGAAAAGGTATGGGGCGAAAAGTAGCAGCATGCTATGCGGCGCAAGGAAATGCGGAGACAAGGACAAGCACGCTCGCAACAGCGCCTTCCTATAGCGCGCGTCGGTGTACCCCGGTCGACAGCGTCACCTCGATACTTCATTTTTCGATCTCAGATAAGACACCATGAACAAACAACTCAATTTACGAACGAAGCCGACGAGACCAACATAGCATGATCCTTCAAGAACGATGCCGACCCTACACTCTCGTAGGGATTCCAACTCGTTCACTTGAACAATATGGGCCCTTCCCCTTCAACATCCAACGCATAACCCCGTGACCTAGCTCTGTGGAGCAGCTTGGACTGCGTGTCGCATGCAACCCAAGGAGTACCAGGAGAACCGGCAACAAAGAATAGTATAAAGCTACGTCTGTGCGCACACCGGCTACAGCAGCTAGACGAGCGGCATACACCATGGTGACTGCAAGAGATACAGGGGCAGTTTTCGACAGGCGAACTCATGCGGAGGATCCGGCACCAGGGCAGGTGCAAGAGCAAGCCGCTCGGGCTTACTTCCTGCAGGGGCGACGGGCAGTCGAAAGTGCACACGGACACGTGCAGCACACGTGGTGCGACGGCACGTCCGCTGGTCCTCAATCGTGTCATGAGCGCATATCAACTATAATCGAAGCTTACTAAGCAGCTTGACTCCGTGCCTGCTCGGCGTCCGAAATGCGAGCCTGCAATCAACAGCAATGTCAGCGGTCGAGAAAGTATGAGACATAGCCAGCCTTCGCGGCTCGTGTCGTGAGAGGACTTCGCGTGTTCCCTTTAGGACACACCTCGGCATTAAGCATGTGCGGTGGATTATCACAGTCAGATCGTTTACAAGGGCTAACACATAGCGAGTCGACTCCTCTGGCACAAACGGCTTTCCCCAGTCCTGAGCGCGACTACTACCATTGAATTACGTTGGACTTGACCAATAGGCTTTCACGAATAGAACACAACTTGGCTTCTTCCTGAGTTCATAGCAGCATCCACAACGATGGCACCTGCCTCAAAAGCAATGGAACAGACGAACACGCGCCTTCAGCCATGCAGAAAGGACCCGACCGGCGTCGAGAGGCTGAGTCGACACTCGCGCTTGAAGTATTGTTCCCTCTCCTGGAAAGCAGATGTTGCAACAGGCGTCCCTGTCGAAAGTGCAGCAAGGGCTATGTTCCTCCTCCAGCTCGTCCGCCCACGATTTATTGCCGGGCAGGACGGACAGGCCAGTCATTGCTGGCCTACTTGGCACGACGAACAGCTCCAACATTGACATTAAAAGAAGGCGAAGTCAGAGAACTCCTGTAAAATTCTCAGGCCGACGCGAAGGCTCGACAGTAAGACGCGGTTCACGTACCGGCGGTTTGAGAAAATGCTGCCACAGTCTTCAGATAATTGCACATGCTAAGCCAAGATGTCGCACACTCATGACAACACAAACTTGATTAAGAAGACACTAGCAGTAGCATAAACGTGGGCTGCAACAGAAAAGTCGCCAAACACAGGGAATTCGAGTCGTTTTGTCATGCACTTGCTGCATCAGCAGGACATGTCCTGTTTTGGCATGAAAATTTGTGCTCTGTATGCGTGCACCCCAGCCGGCTAAAGAACCTTTTTGTCGGTGCTCTTTGTGGGTTTGTGATAATGCATGAGCAGCTCGGTCGGGAGGCAATCAGGGCAGTGGCGAGAAGAGCAGGCTATGAAGACTCCTCCAGGACGACTCTCCAGGACGCTGCCCAGCATCCAATTCCCAAAATCAGGTTTCAGTCAGAAAACCTGGTCAAAACGTTTCGGTCAAGACTTATTGGCACCCAAACCCTTAACAGTTTCTATAAACCCGCCCACCACCCCTCTTCTACGGTGGGTAGGTGGGCGCTGTCGAGCGCCAGCGAGACCTTGGCAGGCTCTGCTGGACCCCAACCGAGAGGCCCCCAACCCTTCACGAACAAGGGTTGGGGCCTCTGGACATGGATTGGGGCCTTCGAAGCCAAAGATCGTCAAATCAATGACAGGGCCCTTCGTCCCAGAACGTACCCCCAACGCAAAACCTAAATTACGAAATCCAATTTGTTTCATGGTGTTGGCTCCAATTGGATACAGATTGTGGCCTTCGAACCCAAAGATCGGCAAATCAATGACAGGGCCTTTCGGCCCAGAACGTACCCCCCCGCGCAAAACCTACGTTGCGAAATCCAATTTTCATGGTGTTAGTTTTGGGCTAGCACGGTTTTGGCTCGCTGTGAGTAGTGTTTGGGTGGCCTTGGGGTGGGCATGTCTGCATACTACTGCGCTCAGCTTACCTATGTCTACACCCTGAACCCTAAACCCTAAACCCTAAACCCTGAACCCTACCCTAAACCCTAAACCCTAAACCCGAAACCCTTATCCCTTGGATCAGACTACCCGGGCCTCGGAGGAGCCGAAGAGAGACTCGCGAAGGCGCACGCCTGAGACATTGCGCGACGGGGGATTTAGGGTTTAGGGATCTGGGGGTGTGGGGTTTAGGGTTTAGGGATCCAGGGAGGATGGGGGGGGGGGAGGCGATAGGGGAGTTTTTGTTTGGTTTGTTTTGGCTTCTTTTTCAGCCAAAAAGATTTTTTTGTTGAGCCAACTTTTTGGCTTAGGGTTCAGGGTTTGGGGATCTTGGGGTTTAGGGTTTAGGGATCTAGGGGTTTAGGGTTTAGGGTTTAGGGATCAAAAAGGGTTTTAGGGTTTAGGGATCTAGGGGAGGGATAGCGGGATATAGGGGGGTTTAAGGGTTTAGGAACAAGGGATCTAGGGTTAGGGGTTTGGGGTTTAGTTGAAGGCTCGGGTTTAGGGTTTGGGAGGGAGCAAAACACGATCCGAGGGGGAGGGGGGTGCAGGGTTCAGCCGGGCTTCAGGGATTAGGGCTTAAGGCGTTTCAGAATTGGGGTTTAGGGCTTGAGGTTTAAGGTTGGGGATTCAGGTGTAAGGTTTGGGGATTAGGGGTAAAGGAGGTTTAGGTCGTGACAGTTGAAAATCGGCAATGTCAGCTCGCACGGCTGCTCCTCCTCTGCCTTGCGCTTTGTGGCCGCCCTTGAAGCCTTTTTCCCTGTTCTTGGCTTCCTGACAGGCCCACTCAAGCATCAACCTTCTAGCCTTATCCGTTGCGGAAGGCTCGTATGAAAGTCTTATGCCCAGGTTCTTTCCGGCGGCTCCGCAAGCTGAATCGGGGTGGCAATGCGCTCGAACATCCTTAGACAGAAAGAGAGAGACACGGAGAGAGAGAGAGAGAGAGCGAGCGAGCGAGCGAGCGAGCGAGCGAGGGAGGCAGGGAAGGAGAGAAACCAACAGTGCAACCGGCCCAAGCCGCTGGGATGAAGAAGTAGACACATCCATCTGCTCACGCAGCCCATAGCCATGCATCCCCATCCTTCGTTGAACAAAGAAGGAGTGAGAGTGAGAGAGAGTCAGAGAGGTATATGAGAGAGAGAGAGAGGAAGAGCGAGAGAGAGAGAGAGAGACAGAGAGAAAGAGAGAGAGAGAGAGAGACACAGACAGAGAGAGAGAGAGAGGGAGAGAGAGAGGTAAAGAGAGGTAGGGAGAGAGAAAATACAACAACACAACCGCCACCGCCAAGATTCGGCGTCCGGCTCCGATCAGCTTACCGGGCTGCTGGGTTGCCCGGGCAGGGCACGGCTTCGTAGTCCGAGCCCTGCCAAGTGGGACTGATTATTTTTATGGTTTAGGGTATGGCTTGAATCTAATGTTTGGGGTTTGGGGCAACTTGAGGCAGGCCGCCGGCGTCCGGCGGTGATCATTAAAAGCCCACATCCGGGCTGGGTTGCCCGGGCAGGGCTCTGCCAAGTGGGTCTATGCTTGAATTTAATCTCCGCCGGCGACAAAGAAACTCCACGACGCATGCTCATGCTCGCACTTAAATGTCTGATGACCCGGATGACCCTGCATGGGATCTATGTTCTCTGTAGAATCCTCTTCCATCGTGAGCTGCATGCTGCATGAGTGCATGTGAAAGTGTCAAAGAGCCGGCAGCAGCAGCAGCAAATCAAGTCATGACACGTCACGTTCACAGCATGCTGCACCGGAGACTCCTAAGGTGTTGCAGTCCGCCCAAAAGTCCCGCTCTTGTGCAGCTGAGAAACGACCGCTTCGCGAGCACCGGCATGACTGACCGAATCCTGCGCCATCCTTGCTAGCAGATCATGCTCAGTCATTCAGTGGCTGGAATACAAGAACCCCTACACAGCCGCAGCCAATCAACAATGTTCAATCAAGGAGCATAAAGAAGTCGGATTGGCCCTGCGGACTAGCATCCCCACCCAGGTACACGAAGGACATCATTCGTTGCATCCATAATCGTTGCTGAAAGCGCATCAAAATTATATCTGCCTTGGATCTCTACACAATCATTCAGCTGCAGACCCTCCCCCTCCAGCACAAGCAGGCTGCAAAGAATCTCGCACGAGAGAGCGTGGTAGCCGATGGCGCGGGGATCGCTCCATCCTCGAATGCCGCCTGCACCTCTGTGGCCGCCTGAGTCACTGACGAACCCAGCAGTGAAAACAAAAACCTTCTGCAACACAACATGAAGCTCAATCAAGTGTCGTCAGCCCCGAAGACGTACGCAACAGCGGCCACTACCGCACGTGCGAATGACCACGTCGAGCGTAGAAGCCTGATCAGGGAACGCCGTTCCATACAGACTCGCACAAAGCTTAATCGCCTTTGATGCCTCGCGAGGAGCAAGCCACGAATGACGGCCGACAAGGTGTATTGCCGGCCACCCGTGATGCCGCGGCTCTCCCAGTACACGACAGCTTGCTGCATGGCGACCAAAGGTTACAATTCTTGGAGACCTGATGCAGTTATGCGACCAGGAGTGTGAATAAGTCTGTCCTTTGACCAAGGGTTTAAATACGCCTGTCCTTCGACTCTTCAAGAGCTGTGATCCTAGCTTCCTGAATTTCCTGATGAGTGGAAGCTGCGGTCAACGCGGGCGAAAATGCACTCTGATGCGGCAAAGACGATCAACGAAGGCTGCTGACCAAAAGAAAGGCAACCAACTGACAAAAGAGCTTGAAAGCAGCGATTGGCCTGGAGGCTCAGGTCAAGGGACTGGGGTGGCATACCAACCCAGAAGCCGCCGCCCGGCGAATCGATGTTTCGACGTTTTAATTCGTTTTTCGACATGAACGCCGAAAAACATACTCTCTAATGCGCAAAGAGACCCGTAAACAACTCAATGTCCAAAAACCCTGATCCCGCCCGGACCGGCCGAGCTCACGAAGTTTAGCAGGTCGTGAAGAAACATAAACCCTAAACACCCGCATCTTTCCGGACCAGACCGTACTGGTCGTTTCCAGTTCACGAGCACTGGAGCAAAGGTCTACACCAATTCAGGGCCTGATTAACTAATTTTAAGAGGGTGTTGGACTATGTTATGCTATGTGTACGTATGTATGCATCTATGTAGGTAGTTAGGTATGCATGTGAGGTTAAGGGCTAATTATCAAACATGTCAGAAGGCAATATTGAAACCTAACCAAGCCTGAGACACTGAACCCTAGATGCCTCAAGTCCTCTCGACCCCTCTATGCCAAGACCGCATGACTCCGAAACCGAATGACCCTACGAATACCCTTCGGCAAGATGATTTTTCTCAAAGACGGGCATCTTAAATTCTACCTCCATTTCTCGACAGCCCAAAGAGTGCCAGCGTTCAGAAGCCGCTTGCATACATATTCTTCCCATATCTCCTGACAACCTAGCCAATTTTCACAAGCTGCTTTCAAAACAATCCCTAAACCCTAAACCACTAAACGATAAACCCCAAAACAATCCCTAAACCCTAAATCCCACAACCCTAAAGCCCAAAACCATCCCTGAACCCGAAACCTGAAACCCCACCGTAAACGAACCCTTAAAGGTACCCTTAAGGGACCCTAAACCCCAAACCCTAAACCCAGAAAGGATCCAAGCTGCGAAACGGCTGTGGCTCAGTGGCTCTGCGCCGCACTTCGAAGTTCGGTCTCCAGGAGTTGGTTTAGGGATTTAGTTTAGAACTTTTTAAAGTGATTTAAGGTTTTAGTTTAGGGTTTGGGTTTCAGGGGTCATGGTTTAGGGTTTATAGGGTTCGGGCTGGTTCATTTGTGAATTGTGAGAGTTTAGTTTGTTGGTTCTGTGGGTTTTCATAGGACTTTACACGGGTTCTATGATGCTTTTGTCAGAGTCTTATGGGGTCGTGCGTCCGTGTTCGGGTCTTCAGGTGTCAGGGTTGCAGAACTCAGGCATGTAAATTTTTAAGGACAGGGACAGGGAGTTAAACATTTCGGAGGTGTGGCACTTAGGGCAAAACATCAAGGGTTTCGCGTCCGGGGCATTGGGTTGAAGCTGAAGGAGCATAGGCATAGTCAAGGTTCAGCGATGTCGCTGGCCCGGAGATATGTTCATGTCCCAGACCTCACTTCTGTGACACCTTGCCCTAGGGCTTCAACGAGATCACAAACCCTACAGCCCACCAGGACCCCCCCCAAGTACCCTGTAATCGAGCCCTTATGGTCCTTAATAGGGTATTGGTAGTTTGGAGGGTTCTGTGCTGGCTAGAAGTAGCTTCTGTAGCAGGCTTTCCCCCTGGGTGGCTTCGACATAACCCTAAATCCTAGACCCGAAACCCTCAACCAGAAAGCCCAAACCCGAAACCCAAAACCCTAAACCCGAACTTCACACGCAATCCAATAGGCCTGCCATAGTCGATACTGTCTAAGCTGACGCCGCAGGGCAGGTTACCTGGGCATCAACATAGGGCTTAGGGTTAGGGCTTAGGGCTTGAGGCTTGAGGCTTGAGGTTGGGTTTTAGGGTTTAGGGTTTGGGGCTCAGGTGGTTTGGGGTCTAGCGGTAGAGGGTCTGGTGTCTCTTAATCTCTTAACCTTAATTTGTAGGCTGGTGACGCCAGTGCCACTACTTCTGAGATTGGAACTCTGGCTGGTATTGGGACACGGATGGTACCACTTCCATGGTGCACTTGACCATGGTCACCATTCACGGCCACGCAACCCTAAAACCTAAACCTTAAACCCTGAACTCTAATTAGTTATCTTGTTCATACATGACTTGCCGGCTATTACATACGTTTCGGGCTCAGAGGTCTTCAAGACATACAGTCGAGGTCGTTTGGCAACCCTGAACCCCTCAACCTAAACCCTCAACCCTAAACCCTCAACCCTATACTAAACCCTCGACCCTAAACCCTCAACCCTAAACTCTAGCCCTAAACCCCTAAACCCTGAACCCCTAAACCCTCAACCCTAAACTCCAATGCTCGTGGAGCATGTGCACCCACACCGGACCCGTATCCGCACTTTGAAATCTCCTGCGACAAAACAAGAGGCATGTATGGTTTAAGGCTTAGGGGTTTAGGGTTCAGGGTTTAGGGTTTAGGGTTTAGGGAGTTTAAGGTTGCTGCTCACAAGTTCTTGTGCGGCCCCGAAGCCCAGCGCATCTGCCATCTGCTGGATATCCTCCTGCAGCAGGCTTTTGGAGTTCTCACCGTTTTCTTGGGTACTGGTACCTCCCACAAAGCACCACACATGCACACTCGCCCCAAGAAGCCCTAAACCCTCACCACCGTAGACATAGCCCAACTAACGCGATCCGCAGCCAGCAACAGAACCCTTACTGACAGAGAACTCGTACAGAACCTCAAAAGAAGCCTTATATTCAGAACCCCAGATAAAGAAACCTCATACAGCTTTATAGAACTGCAACAGAAGTCCCCTCGGACCTAATTCCATAACAATATTCTTTATGGACCGTCTTGGATAAAACTTCCCTTGGGGACCTGATTCCAGAACAGTAGTAATATGGATCCTCCTGGAAAGAACGGTGAAGTCCCCCCTGTGTCCCAGCCTTGAGCGTGGGCGTGAGCGTGGGACTCCGCGTCCACATGGGCGGGGACTTCAGCAGGGCCATGGGTTTTAAAAAGGAAATCAACGGTACAGGGTTTAGGGTTTCGGGGCTTGGAAATCAACAGTACTAGAGTTGTATAGGGTCTATCTTTGGGGGGTTTTAGGCTAGATCTGTCTGTTGTTTAGGGTTCGGGGTTCGGAGGCTGGGCTTTCAAGGGCTTCACAAGGCTAGCCAGGGTTTAGAGTTTGGGTTTGAGGGGGAGGGCCGTAGCTCGGTGGACTTGAGGGATACCTTCGGGTTTCGCTGCTCAGAAGGGCCTAGGCTCTAGAGTCTCCTGGGCTAGCCTACGACTCAGGCGTTCGTCGCTGCGGGACATATAACATAACCGTGACACTGCCACCCCCAAAACCTAAAACCTAAACCCTAAACCCTAACTAAACCCTACACACTAACCCTAACCCTAAACCCTAACCCCAAACTCTAAACCCTAAACCGTAAACCCCAAACCCCAAACCCTAAACCCTAACCCTAAACCCTAAACCCCAAACCCTAAACCCACGAAGCTTCGATCGCCCAAGTGTCTAGGAAACACCTAGGCCCTGAAACCACAAACATGAGATCCTAAGCTCCGAACTTGGCTGCAGTTGTATACATGTGTGCATGTATGTATGTATGTATGTATGTATGTACGTATGTACGTACGTACGTATGTATGTATGTACGTGTGTGTATGTAATTATATATATGTACTTATGTACACACACATATATATATATATATATACAAACTCGCCTCTGTGTGTGTGTTATAAACATGTATGCATATATATATATATATGTATGCAATTTCATATGCACATAAAGCGGGGGGTATAGGGTGAACCCCATTCCTAGATCTTTGGACTGGCGTGCAAAGTAGTATAGGCGCTAAGGGCTCCGCAATTTAAGATCATTAGACTATAACAAACCGCAGAACCCTTTTATGATTATCAGGGCACCGACAGCCTCTAAACCTTAAACCCTGGGCCCTAAACGCCAATTTCTTTCATTGAAACCTAAGGTCTTTCGAAGCTACGGATGCTAAGCTTCGAGCTTCGCGCGATTTCCTTTCGCTTCGGGTTGTGCGCGTGCGAAATATGGCTTCCCTAAACCCTACACCCTGTTGTTTGTGCTATTTAGGGGTTGGAGTTTACAAAAACCAAAAACTGTTCCTCAGGAGAGCCCATATGTTAATATGTCTGTCTCTATACATATGTATGATTATATATGTATACAGAAGTTGGAGCAGAGCGGTTTAGGGTTTTCAGGGTTCGTTTAGGGGTTCGGCGCAGGGATCTTTTTCGAAACGGAGATGGCATCAGCATGTCACTGCACTTGTCGGCTGCATGCAGATACTGGCAAGCCACGACAGAGACTCGGCTACTATCTATACAGGATGATCAGCATTGTCTGCTCGAGCGCGTAACTTGGATTTGGCCTTCGGTTTTTGTGCCAATGCAGCACAGTCCAGTAACCCCTATGTGGGAGCTTCGGAAAATAGGGAACCCCAATATAGTACCCTAAATGGTAGGATCCTTATTATAAGGACCCAAAAATACGGTACCCCGCCTAATTTTTGGAAACGCCCATGTACCTGGGTGGACACCCTAAACCCCAAACCCCTATGTACCTGGGTAGGACAGGACCGACCGCCTGTCAGCCGGGTCGGAGTGCAGAGTGCTCACCTGAATGATGCTTGTAATTTGTAATATAGTGGCCTTAATAAGTAAAATAGGGTTCCCTCTAAAGGGATCCTTAAAGGGGTCTATATGGGATCTATGGTAGGGTACTCTCATATAGTGGCCTTCGTAATTAGAATAAAGCTTTGGGGGAATATTATGCTATAACTATACTAAGGAACCCCGAAATAATACTGGGAATTACTTGGCCGCCTATTGTCGGCTGCGATGGCTAGTTTCTCTGTATAGCGATTGCGAACTTCAGGTTAGACTACTTTCAGCTGTGCACAGTAGCCCTGAACAACTGCTACAGAAACCCCTACACCGTGAACCTCAAGATTAAAGAGAGTCAGTCGAAGCCCGGGCGGCTGACCGGTCTTTAACTGCCTCTCGCCCATACTCTAGGTCCGCAACAATCCGAGGATAGATTGGCCCTTAAAACTTCTGACAACTATTCGCAAATCAGACCCTCTTATACCCGAATCATGAACGCATCAAAGTCCTGTCGGTCAATGTTGGCCTACGCAGTAAACTTATAGAACCTATAGACCTTCACAGCTCGTGAATCCTTGACCCTGAGCTTGATTGAAGCAAGCTTCAGGTTGTGCTTAACATGGCGACCTTGATACTTGTTCAAGGGGGTTTCGGGTGCATTATGCAACGGAAGGATTGCTCAGGAATAGCCCCAAATCCATGTCGTGTTACGGACCCTTCAGGATTTGAGGCTGCAGGATTTGAGAAACCTTTTATGTTGAGTATCGCATTAAAAAGCTTGCAGGTCTGGCTTTGGAATTGGAAGGACTCAAAGTTATGTCCGACATTGGTGACACGCGCATCGAGCAAGTGACAAAGCTGTCAAAGCTAGCGTTGTGCACACAGCGTAGTGTGCCGGAGACATGTCTTGCATGTGAAGCAGGGAAACATTTTATAGAGCTTCGAAACCATCTCAGCCACAAGATGTTCATGGCTTAATTCTTGCAAAGCCCAAAAGCCCGACATAGGATTCCTTCTTAGTTCTCAGCCCTACTCTTCGGTGATTGTTGCAACTCACATAATAAGAGCCCTAACAGGCGACAGTGGTTCTTGACCAGGTCGCGACATCGGAAGTCTGCGAGGAACGTTGCCATCGCCTTTGAAACGCATCATCCGAATTCAAGAAGAGAACGTACCGAAGCAGCATATTATGCCTGCTCCGTCAGCCAAGCTGGTGGGTGCAATATGGTGCAATAGAAAGAGTGGTCTCAAGCACTTGGAAACGAATCACAGCTGCGCTGCGACTAAAACAAGATAAAGCACATCGCGCTTTGTGTCGTCGAGTCGATGAAACCATCACCGGTAAATCACACGTCCGCTCAGCGGGGTGGCGCGGTGGATCCGGAACCGGATGTTGCGCCACCGCTGCCAGTGCCTGTACTGGTGCCAGTTCCGGTTCCTGCACCTCCAGAACCAGAGCTTGTGCCCGTGCCTGAGCTTGAAGTCCCACTTCCTGAACTGCCACTGCCCGTTCCGGAGCTGCCAGTGCCCGAGCCTGTTCCGGTTCCCGCAGTGCCAGTTCCAGAGCCGCCAGTGCCGGAGCTCCCGGTTCCGGAGCTGCCGGTTCCGGAGCTGCCAGTTCCGGTTCCGGTGCCTGTTCCGGTGCCGGTGCCTGTTCCGGTGCCGGTGCCGGTGCCGCTTCCGGTGCCAGTTCCCGAGTCTGGTCCGGTTCCAGTTCTTGGTCCGGTGTCAGTTCCTGGACCGGTGTCAGTTCCTGGACCACTGCTGTCGCCAGGTTGGCCGGAGTTGCTTCCCCCGTGTTGGAAACATGTCTCTGGGCAGACCGCCATCAGAAAGTCACGGTTGTCCTGAGCTGCACATTCCCCCTCGCTCTAGCAACTTTAACTGCCACAACTTCGTGTAGACATGCGCATGCATAGTCAAAGGACACACAACTAAAATGGAACAGCAAGTCAATATAAATGCGCACATAAACACATCCATCCATCCATCCATCCCTCCCTCCCTCCCTCCCTCCGTCCTTCCGTCCGTGCATCCATCCACCACCCACGGATCCATGCATACATACATCCAGGCATACGCGGGTGCACGCATACACGCCTATACATAAACACATTTATACATAAATACATAACTACATAAATACATATTACATACATACATACATACATACATACATAGTTACCATATTACATACATACACGCGTACATGCATGCATGCATGCATGCATACAGACGTACAGACATGCAGACATGCAGACATGAAGGCATACAGAGAGACATTCAGATAGACATTTACAGACACACATACATATAACATATAGCTACCCTCACGTACACATGTATATACATATGTAAAGATAGTTGTCTCAACTAGCATACCTGATCCGTGTCGTAAAAGTGTGGTACCGAGCGTGCGGCTTTCCATGGTCCATGGCTCATTTTCTACTGTTCCGGCTTTGCTGCCGGCTATAGCGGCCTTACCAATGATTAGAATAGGGTTTTTGCACCGTATTACAGTATAGATGCAGCAAGGAACCCCTCCCAGTGTCAGAATTTGCTGCAGAGTACAGTGGGGCCGACCACTATGGATCTGAAAACTCCAGAAATCCCCAGAAGGCTGAACGTGGGTTTTTAAGGCTCAGGGTTTAGGGTTCTTTCATGATCAGTAGGGCCGGACTTGGACATGTTCCTACTGCAGTGAACCCAAGAAAGTTGGAACATGGGATTAGGGCGATTGGTGTTGGGACTCCCTATACTTTACTCTTAAGAGAATGAGGATGATGATGTTCCAACTTTCTGGCTTTTGCTGATTAGGGACCCTAATATGGAATCCCCTAAACCCCAAACCCTATAGAGCCCTTAAAGGAACCCTAGGTATTCCTTACGGTAATTAAGAGATATTGGAGTCTCTGGTTCTGTAAAGCCCGCTTTTCGCTGCAAGGTTCACTATTGTCGTCTGCGTGGGGGTTAACAAACTGCTGGTGTACGCAGCAGTGGATTCAACACAGGGTGCCCTAAACAGGGTAAACTTTCGGGTAAACCGTAAACCATGGGACAAAAAACCTGACCCAGAACCTCTATACCTCGAACACAAGCCCTCAAAACCTGACTTCTGTGCCCAAAACCTCAGTCCATGAACCCCTAAACCCTAAACCCTGAGCCCAAAACCTAAATCCATGATTCCTAAGCATCCTAAACGCTCACGAGAAATGGTCCAAGCGGCTACGTTTAGGGTTTAGGGTTTTGGGATGTAGGGGTTTAGGTTCAGCGTTTAAGAATTCCTTCTTGCTTCTAGCATTGAGGCTGTGTTTGCTTCGATTTTTTAATTTCGAAGGGCCTGGTTACAGGTTCGGGTTACGACATCCTAAAAACTCAACCCTCTGAGGCAAAGAACCCTGCAGCTTGGACTGCTGCGTTTTGCTTCCGAACACTGCTACATGCACATCCGACAACACTAGTGGCTTGAAGCAGTTGATAAAACAAGACGTTGTAGATTAATGTAGGGGCCGTAATAATAAAAGTAGGGTTTTGGGGCCCACTATACTATAAATGTAATAAGAGGTAACTATATTAGGCCCCTATAGTAAACCAAGCTGTAGCTGCAAGCCAAAGAGCAGGAGTATATTCCGAGCAGCAAGTGATGGGACAGAAAAAACTAAACCTCAGCCATAGCTGCTGCAAAGAATTCGGGCTTGGCGCTTGAATGCTAGTGCAGGACTCCTGATGCAAAAAAATATAACACCAGACTTGGAAGAAATCAAACACAGAGCTCCCGCCGCCCGCTCTATGCTGCAAGTATCCAGACGATCAGATTCGCTCCAATCATCTCCAAACTGCGGAGCTCCGGTTTTCAATTTAAAAGTTTTAAGCTCTTCGGGGTAGTGTGGCACTGCCAATCTTGGCCACTGGCACAACAACTCCTCCTGAATGTATGCCGTGCATCACAAAAAACAGCAACCTGTACCAACCATCACACCAAACAGGAACCCTGAAAACTTCTACATCGTTGTTGGTGTTGCTGTAGGGGTAGGTGTTGGTGTTGGTGCTGGTGTTTTTGCTTGTGTTTTGTTGTCGTTGGTGGTGGTGGTGGTGGTGGTGGTGGTGATGGTGGTGGTGGTGGTGGTGGTGGTGGTGGCGGTGGTGGTGGTGGTGGAGTTGGTGGTGTTGGAGTTGGTGTGGTTGTCGTTGTCGTTGTTGTGAGTGAGTGGGTGAGTGAGTGAGTGGGTGGCCTGGGGCGCACTCCGGCCGAACAGAAACGCTCTCTCCCGCCATCTCTTCCCCCTCCGTTTTCGTCATCTGGGAGATCCGGCAAGAGTTCGACGCTCCGAGACCCTTTATCCAAGCAGGGAAAACTGCCACCCGAACCTCCATGGACCCGCCCCCCAAGCTGCACGGCTTGGGTTGGATTTGGGCACTTGGCAAGACAGCCAACTTCTGAGGAACAGAAACTCTTCCCCCTGTGATCCCTCAAACGGGTACTAAGCTGGGGGCACTGGCTCGGAGAAAGGGTGTAGGGTGTGGGGTGGCCGAACCAAACACGCACACATGCACCGGCAGCAAGAAAAAGGGAAAAAGCAAGCTCAGCTGGTCCCCTGTTGGCTCCGCAGAGTCAATCAGTATTCCCTTTGCGTGTGGGGGGGGGGGGGGGGGGCCGGGAACAAAGGAAATCACTCCCGACCAAAGTTGTCGTTGTTGGTGCTGTTGGTGGTGTTGGTGTTTTATTGCTGTGTTAATGTTGTTGCTGTTGTGGTTGTGGTCGTGGTTGTGGTTGTGGCTATTGATGTCGTCGATATTGTTGCTGTGGTTGCTGTTGTTGTTGCTGTTGCTGCTGCGTGTTGCTTGTTGCTTGTTGCTTGTTGTGTGTTGCTTGTTGCTTGTTGCCTATCGCTTGTTGCTTGCTGGTGCTGGTGCTGTTGCTGGTCCTGGTGCTGGTGCCGGTGCTGTTAATGTTGCTGCTGCTGTTTCTGTTGCTGTTGCTGTTGCTGTTGCTGTTGCTGTTGCTGTTGCTGTTGCTGTTGCTGTTGCTGTTGCTGCTGCTGCTGTTGCTGTTGCTGTTGCTGTTGCTGCTTGTTGTTGCTTGTAGTTGTTTGCTGTTGCTGTTTGTTGTTTGGTGTTTGGTGTTTATTGTTTGTTGATTGTTGTGTTGTTGTTGTTGTTGTTGGTGGTGGTGGTGGTGGTGGTAGTGGTGGTGTTGGTGGTGTTGGTGTTGGGGTTGGTGGTGGTGTTTTTGTTGGTGGTGGTGGTGGTGGTGGTGGTGGTGGTGGTGGTGGCGGTGGTGTTCGAATGGTTGTTATTTGTTATTGTTCTTCTTCTGCTTCTTCTTATTCTTCTTCGTGCTCGTGCTCGTGCTCGTGCTCGTGCTGGTGCTGGTGCTGGTGCTGGTGCCGGTGCCGGTGCCGGCGCCGGCGCCGGTGCTGTTGCTGTTGCTGTTGCTGCTGCGGTTGTTGTCGTTGTCGTTGTTGTCGGTGTCGTTAGTTGTTGCTTGCGGCGGTTGTTACGTTGTTGTTGACTTTGTTGCTGTTGTTGTTTTTGTTTGCTGTTTTGTTGTGGGTGGTGGTGATGACGAAATGGCTGGGTGCAGGCGGTGGTGGCATGTGCATTAGTCGTCGTGGTATCAGAATAACAGAGAGCACCAGCGGTGTAGTTGCCGTCGAGTATTCGTCAAAGATGTTAATGTTGTCTTGCTGAGACCTACAGACACTGACGAGAACGCGTTTAGTGGCAGCAACAGAAAATAGTGACGGCCAAGACACCCATGGAACGGCTGCTGCCCTTCACCTCAGCAAACATGGAGTCTTTCAAATGGCTGCGCAAGAGTGAGGACAGTGCAAATGCTATGGTCTAGGGTTTCGGGCTTCAGGTTGAGGGCTTCGACCCCTAATTATGCCACAAGCACGACTAAGCCTTGCATACAGAGCGCACCTCAACGGAGCCCCAATGCTGTCACTCCTTGTCCAGAATCATTTTTTTCCCCAAACCCTAAACCCCTAACGCCCTAACCCCCTAAACCCCTAAGTGTCCCCTAAACCCTAAACTGCCCTAAACCCTAAAACCCTAAACCCTAAACCCTAAATCCCCTAAACCCTAAAACATAAGTTTTGGGATTCTGAGCTCTGGCTTTCGGACTTATGGCTTGAAGTCTCGGGTTTGAGGTTCAGGGCTTTTAGGGTTTAGGGTTTAGGGTTCTGAAACCGAAGTCTCAGAGAAAACCCTATATGGGTGCTTGTCAAAATTAGGGTCCCTTCTTGGGTACCCTAATTATTAGGTGCGACAACCACCCATATACATCGTATCTAACCTAACCTTCCGTAGATCCCAAGCCAAGCGTGACCAAAGCAGACCCTGAACCTTCAACCCTAAACCAAAACAGAAGCTACACTGAAAGGAGCAGGCAACTCAGTAACAATATAGGGGCTTGAATGATTACCGATTACCCAATACTATGCTGCGGCTCCTCGCTGAAATTATAGTATAATATATCCCAAAACCCCATTCTATTTGTAACCTCTTCCGACGCCCAAAATCCTGGGGCTTTCGACCCAACAGGCTGACGCATCGACCCTAATCCGAAATAATACATCCTACACCCCAGAGCCCTTGGAGGGTTCAGGTTCATGGTTCAGGGTTTAGGGCGGGTTTAGAGTTTAGGGTTTAAGGCTTGGGGCATGGGGTCTGGGGCTTTGGGTTGAGGGTTGATGGCATAGGCTTTAGGCCCGGAGTAATGCAACTACAGGTGCAAGCTCATAACCCCAAACAACAGCTTGTAAAGCCCCATGCAAAACTGCGGCAAGCACCATCATGTCACAAAGACAGCCATGTCAAGCACGGTGTGATGAATAGAATCTCGTTCTCTAAGGGCCGTTATGATTGGATACATACCAGCGAAACAGGTTGATCAGCTGTGCTAGATTTACAGCTGCTGTTTGTGCGCATTCTAGGTCAGAGCCAGTACCTGCTGGACACGTCATTGTTGAGCGGTTTTCTGGCTCCGACCCCAAACCATGTTGTTGCCGCAGAGGCAGGTTGGGGGCACTCTCTCACTGCATCCCAGCCAAGTTGCTGAGAGAAGGGTTGTCGAAGTAACAGGCAATCTCAGTGTAGTTTCCTCAGCCAAAACACAGGGTAAGAAACCGGGTGTCAGGTTTTAGTGTGCAAGGTTCGGCGGCTGCGTTTAGGGGAACGGCAAGGCAAGTGTTTGTATTCTTTCAGGGCTCAGAGGAGTTGTGGCTTCAGCAGAATGGTTGCATGTTGCATGATGGTTTAGGATGTTTTAGGGGCAGGGCTTGGGTTTTTTCCACTTCGGGGCTGAGCACATGATTCTCGTAGGAATTTCGAGGGCTCGTGGCCGATCGTGAGTGCTAAAGACCTGCCTTCGATTGTACTATACTATATTCTATTGTATGATACGATACTACATGATATCCGACTAGCTTGTATCGTTGTCTGGGGGTTCCCCCTAACCTGGTTAACTCCATGAAGTGTGTGGTCTACATTGGCAAACGACGCAACACATACGTAGATAACCAAAGCATGGGGCACTGATAACGTAAGGGTGTATGGATGGGCCTTTTGCAACTCCTGTTTGCAACAATGCATCATGCGAGCTGGCCTAAAGCTGCAGGGAATCTAGGACACTCTGCAGATGTAGGAGCCTAAGCCCTAAATGGCTACAGCCAGGCTCTGTCCTATGACATACTGGAAATAATGTGATATAGGGGCCTTAATCATTAGAATAGGGGCCTATTATACTACAATTATACTGAGGAACCCCAAAGATAGTCTAGGTAATTATTAAGGCCGCTATATTGATCATCTTCAAACAAAGGACGCTAATAAAGGCCCGAGAGTGCGAGGATCCTCATTATGAGGATCCCAGAAAAAGGTTCTCGAATCTTTCAGGAACACCATATAATATAGGGGCCTTAATAGTTAGAATAGTGTTTTGGGGCCCATTATACTATAAATATACGTAATAAGGAACCCCGCAAAAAAAGTATAGTTAATTATAAAGACCTCTATATCACATATAGGGGGGATGGAGGGACAAAGACCGGCTCATTCTGTTGCAGAGTCCGTCGAGGCTACATGTTTTGGGACAGAGTTCAGGGTTTAGGGTTTAGGTTTAGGGCTTATGGCTTTGGGGTTGCACGGGCTTGTCCATGACGGCTGGTCCATGTCCGACCTATTGAGTCCTTTGTGCACATGTCCCTCTCTCTCCCTCCCTCCCTCCCTCCCTCCCTCGCTCTCTCTCTCTCTCTCTGTCTCTCTCTCTCTCTGTTCCGCCTCTTTGGTCTGTGTCTGCATGTCCGTGCATGCGCGCGTTTTTGCCCCAGTCCGCACAAGTGCAATTGTGGTTGTTCTGGACATCGCGCTACTTTCTGCTTGTGTTCTTTGGCTAGATACCTGCATTCTTCGCTTGTCTCTGTGCTACCATTATGCAGAAAGCTTTCGATTCGGCCACTTAGCTGCCGATTCTCCTTGTGCATAATATACGAGCGATACAGAGTTTCATACAATACAAACACAAGGTTGTTGCCTGCCGTGCTTGCAGACGTTGCGCTTGCCAGTCTTGGATTTTGGTATTCCTGTCGACCCCTACTTGTGCGATCCTGGCCCCAGTGTAATTTCTGCTGATCATGGCTGTGGAAACATGGTCCGGATTGGCTGTTTAATGTCGTGCACAACGTTTCTCCTTAACATCGGTCCTGCGCACATCTGGCATGCCTTCCTTTCTCTGTCGTAACGGTCAACAGGTGCCGACAAAGGGGATCCGGGGTAGAGGGAATTGTCTGCCAACGCGGCACCAGAAATATCACAACCGTACTCCTCCATCTCGTCGGCAATCTCCGCGACTTGTGTTGCTGCCTCACCTTCAGCACAGAGTACTCATAGCTTATAGGACTTATGGGGGCCCCAAGCCCAACTAAACCCTAAGGACTCAAAAACAACGCAAATTACTCAAACTTTGAATCCTCCAGCCAGCAGAAACCTAACCCCCCGCACCCCTTTCTCCCAAAATTGTCAGATTGTAGGCACTACACCCAAAACATTTTAAAATCCCAAAAATCCTATAAAACCCTACAAAATCCTCTAAAATCCTATCAGATCCTATGAAGTCCCCAAAAGACACTCCAGGTGAAAGTGCAGCTCGGGTGGCCCGAAACCACAGAGAAAGCCCGCAGCCTCGTCTCAAAGCATCAAACACGGGGCTTTGAAAGGTTTAGGGTTTTGGGTTCTTTTCAGGGATCTTTAGGGAGTGTGGTTTTGGGGGGTTGGAGTTTGGGCTTCAGGGTTGGCAAAGGTTTATATGTCCCCAAAGTAAAGTCATTATCGGGAATCCTTGCATTAAGTCATCCTTAATCCGTCTTCCAACTTTCAACTTTCCGGGATTCACTATAGACTATAGAGTCTATGGTGCAGGGCCAATGAGACATGAAGAGAATGGGCTTGAGGGATGGGGATCTTGGAGATTCGGACTTCAAGGTTTTTTGGTGTGTCGTGTCCCAGGCCTCTATGGCTTTAGGGCTTGGGGTTTAGGGATGGGTAGTTTCAGGATTCGGAGTTCAGGTACGGTACTGACCCTAGTTGTCGGGATCTGGTTCCCGGGTAAACCTCAAAGGTACAAGATTGCGTCTCAACCGTGTAAGTTCTCACAAGTTTCGGGTTTTTGAGTTTACTATCCGACGACTAAAACTTAACTAAGTACCAAGTTTAGCCATCACACCCACCCACCATGTCGAGAGGGCCCTACTAAGTGCTATGGCGAGGGTCCATGTGAAAAGCTCGAAACCACATAGCCGTACTAAACCGAAACTTTTGACTCCATGTAAAACTTCGTCGTGGCATACGCGCCATTAACGCTTAGACTCTGTCGCGCTCGCCTCTCCTAGCAAGTGCAGTTCCGAACCAATTACTTCTAGGTTGGCCCTTTGAAGCCTCTGAAAAATATTCGTAAATAGGGTCCTATCAAGCCCAATACGGGAAAATATAAAATGTCCCAAAGGCCTACCTAGACTTGCTGGATCTTCGCCCAAGTCAAACCGAAACCCTAAATATCCTAATGTAGGAACCTGATTAAGAAACGAACGTATTAGGGTTCCTTTAAAGGGGTCTATAAGGGTTGCCATAAGGGATCTATAAGGGTACTGTAATCATGTAGGAACCTGATTAAGAAACGCTGGGCCCCTTTATTAGGCCCAGGGTTTCTTAATCAGGTTCCTACATTAACCCCAATGCCCTTAACCCTAGAACCAGAAACAGCAAATTGTAAGGCTGGACCTCTCAAGCCCTGGTTCTCAAATGGGCCTTGAAGCAACCAAGGAGAAGAAATAACTCATGTTTCATACTGGTTGCTTTAGTTTTCTGTTTTGTGTGTCTGGAAGGATCATATTCACATTTCAGGTGTTTTGCCAGAGGCTTCACATGGGCCAGGTTTGCGGAAAGAGTTTCGGGCTTAAAATTTGATAAGGTGTACAGGGCTGAAGCATAGTAGCTAAGCACCTGAAATTTCACCCTGTCGGGCCCATACTATATTGTACGTAATTATAAGTAGGGAGGGTGTATACTTGGTTTTTGGTGAGGGTGCACAGGATTTCTTAGGAATCTGAATTTTGTTTTGAATGGGGGAGGTAGGGTGTGCTGTTGGTGACATGAAAGTTAACTTCCCAAACCCAACTCTAAACCCCTAAAGCCCTAAACCCGAAACCCTAAAGCCCTGAAGCCCCAAAGCCTCAACCCTCTAAAGCCCTGGGTTCAACTCACCTTCAGACCAAGTCCTAAACCCCAAAACCCCTTTTAGGAACCCTTATAGATCCCTTTAAAAGAACCCTAAAGCCCAAAACCCCTTTTAGGAACCCTTATAGACCCCTTTAAAGGAACCCTAAAGCCTTGGGTCCTAAACCCCAAAACCCCTTTTGGGAACCCTTGTAGACCCCTTCAAAGGACCCCTAAAGCCCTGGGTTCAACTCATCTTCAGACCAAGTACCCAATTATCATATACTCTCCAAAATAGTAACCTACAGCATAACTACTATCCTAAACCCAAGTACTCCAAACCCTAAATCCTGAACGCTAAACCCAATTACCCCAAACCCTAAATCCTAAACCCTAAACCCAAGTAGCCTAAACCCAAGTACCCTAAACCCTAAACCCTTAAGGTCATCTTCAGACCACGGAGCTGTTCCACCCAAGCTTCCCACACCCCAGGGAAGTCCTGAAAATCGGTGCTTCGGTGGCCCAGAAAGGCAAGGATGGTGGGTGTCCTTTAGGGTTTTGGGGGTTTTGGGTCTAGGGGTCTAGGGGTTTAGGGTTTGGAGTTTAGGGTTTAGGGTTTAGGGTCTAGGGGTTTAGGGTTTGGAGTTTAGGGTTTAGGGTTTCGGTTAAGGGGTTGTATAAGGGTACTATAAGGATTCTAGCGTGCTTCACGGGATAGTCTATAAACACGTGGTTAGTTTAGAAGCCTTTGTACTTGATACCGGGACTGCAAGTACGTAGTACTTCTACTTTTTCAGACCTGCACAGCATCAACTAACACTAAACATGTCGGTGATACCGAGCCTGGCATGGTCACAACACTAACAACAACACTTCCAAAAGTGCAAACAAGCATCGGACCCACAGTATCAAGCGGAAACAGCAAAACAAGAGACAATGCTGCCGAGTACAGTGAATGGAGTCAGTAAGAAGTCGTTTCAAACAAGAAATCAGGAGCTGGCGAGACTGAAATTCCTCAGCCCAGTTGTACAAGACAAGAGTTTTAATGCTTTGGAACTCCAACCCTCCAGCCCTCTCCAGCCCTCTCCAGCCCTCCAGCCCTCTGCTCTGCATCTGCTGCAGTTTCATCCTTTGCTGTGCCGCTGCCTTCTACGCTGCTCCTTGCTGCCTGGTGCTTCCTTTATGCTTGTGCTACTGCCTCTGCTGCCGCTGCTGCCGCTGTTGCTGAGGGCTGGAGGGCCCGTGTCAAATTTCTGATTGCCGAAATGCGCCAAGAAGAAGCTTCCAGGGTCTGATCCAACCCATGCCCGGTTTCTCATCGAAAGGATCAGCCTTAACAACCAAGATATATATACATATATAACGAAACGAGCAAGAGTCGCAACGACAACCATGCAAAAAGCATGCGCAGCCCGTCATTGTCAAAAGGCTCGGCATGTAAAGCACATCCACTTTTGCGAAATCGCAAGCGAGCACCTGCTCAAGAAGAAATCCGGATGACATACTTAGTCCATGGACAAGCCGTAAATTGGCACATGCGTTCCTGCAGTGAGCCCGACGGGCAGCAGAGCCTTTATGCAGGGATTGCCATGACTTTGCTGTTTGATGGCTGGACGCTGGAACCGTCCTGTGTGCGTTTGCGCCTAGAGGGTGTTCTTGCGGTTCTGAGTCTGCCATGCAGGCAGGTACAAACACCCTTTGTTTGTCCCGTCACTTCAGGGTCGACTACTAGTCAATGTGTGTGCGTGCTACTGCCGCTCTCAATGCGGCTGTTACAAGTGCTTCATGAGTTGTGCATGTTAGGTTTGCAGGTGCCAGGCCCCCCGGACGTCACGGAAGCGATTTCGATGACCACACATGCTTCAGCCTGAAATGTCCAGAAGCGAATGTGTGTAGAATCCGAAATGCGCACCCACCCAACCTCGCGCCACGCAGAACATATTCCAACCCTTTATTAGCACAGAAGGGTTGTCGTAACGGCATTGGAAAAATTCAAACCCCCTAAACCCTAAACTCTAAACCCCCTAAACCCTAAACTCTAAACCCCCTGAACCCTATAAACTCTAAACCCTGAACCCAGATCCAAGCAAGACCCCACTGGTCAAAGGCACACGATTGATGTTCGCCAGGGACATATCCTCAGAACCTCAGTTTCCCCGCGGGTCTAAAGCGTCCACCTATAGTGATCGTATCCTTTGTGTTTCCTTCTTGGGTTACCTTATTATTGCATCCTAAATATATATTTGGTTGAACCACTGGGCCACCAAAAACAAATACAACCAAGACCATGGGTAGGGTTTAAGTTCCTTGGTTTTAAGCTCCATCTTCTGTCTGCCCAAATCTCTACGGCACCAGGCGTCCAGAAGACCACAAGACCCAGGCCCCGGAAGGGCCCTTCAAGCAGGTTTAGGCTTTAGGGCTTAGTGCCACACCTCTCAGATGTCACCCTCGCGACCCTCAGTCTCATTGAATGGCTCTCCCATCACCACGTAGGCTGTAGGGTTTGAGTTCCGGGAGAGATGGCAAGTTCACGAAAGCGGTGACCCGGATATAGCCTGTACTTGGGGAACACGAGGAATTGGCAAGCAGGGCTGCGAGCAGGGCTGCAAGCACGGAAGCTCATCACAGGAGTCAAAGGAACTGTACATAAGTTACCCATGACCATTCTCAATACATCCCCGACTCTGCTACAAGTAGACATTTGGCAGCCTGAATAAGAGGACCATGCGGCCTTGTAAGGGAGTTGTGGGGGTGTTGTATGCTTTCGAGTTGCAAAGGGGTTGCATATAGGGCTTCATGGGGTGTTATGAGCGCTATATAAGTGCGCAACAAGGTTTTGAATATGCTGGATTACGGATTTGTTTGGGGCTTTAATCGGGGTATATGTGGTTTCGCTAGGGTCCCTCATTGAGGGGTCCTTCTAATGAGGATCGAGCTACTTTGGATCTGCATACGCCTGGTATACTGCACTCATCTTGATGTATAGGTATGGAACATATCATCACGGTGTCAAGAGCATCTCGCTTGAAACCCAGCTCAGCTCTTGCAACTCAGGCGCAGTTGAATCTTGCGAACTCCCTCGTGCGTCCCGCGATTTTGTACGACTCACCGGTGAGGTCGTACGCCCGACAGGTGGTGGGGCAACCTGCTGCTCACAGAATCAGGCGAAGGGATGTAAGTTCCGAAACCCGAAACATCCAGTCTTTATTGGGGCTGCCCTGGAGTTTTGAGAGGAGGATTGCAACCTGTCCTTTCACTCACTACGAGCGCTGCTTCAAAGTCCTTCCATTTCCGGGACACCTCAACGCTCGTCGCTAAAGCCTAACCTCCCAGAGGCTTCTATGCTGTTGACTCCAAGCATTGGTATATTCCTTGTGCAAGGATCGCATGTTTCCAGCTGCGTGAAGTCCGAACGAACATAGCAGCAACATCGTCGAGAAGAAGATTGGAAGCAAGAAGGGCACTGACAGTAGAGCTGGCTGGGGTGATACTGTGATACTGGTACCCACCGGTAATTTCTACTTGGCATACACACGGTCATATGAATGCCAAGAACGTTGTCTCGAATGGCCTCTCGACAGCAATGAAGAGACTTAAGACTGCTAGTAGCAGTCATGGTCACGGCGCCGTCGTCGTCGCATCAGCAGTTTACTCGCACTCCTACTGCCAGTACACCACAATGCAAGGATGATTCGCGGTATACCGATGCTCAACTTGCTGCTGCATCCACCCTGAGTAGTACACTCGGACACTCGGGTTGGTGGGTACATTTCAGAGCAGGGTCGAAAAGACAAGTCCTAGCCCAGCCCCAAGAGAACACATCTCTGAAACCCTGAGCTCCAAACATGGAAACTTCAAAACCCGCGTCTGCACTCAAGGTGTTGGGCGGAGGGCACCCATAGACCCTACACCAAAAACCGCCAAATCATCAGGGGCCTCGGGGGGTTTATGGATTCACTGCATTTGAAGATGGCTCCACTGGGACTGACGGCATGGGTTCTGATTGAACGTCACAAAAAGGTGCGACATTCAGGGCTTGGGCCATTACCCTAAGGCTCAAAATGGCCCAAAAGCCTTATAGAATATGCTCTTTAGGCCCAAAAGCCTTAAAATATCAGTCCTTAGAGCCTGAGGGTTAGGCCTTTAGGGGGCGGGGGTTTGGGCTTTTGGGTTTCCTGGGGTCTCGGACTTCTGAAAGCTCAAGCAGCATCGAAGGTTGTGATACGAGAGCAAGGATTTCAGGCGGGTTGGGAGATTAGGGTGACAGTTCGTAATACAACAGCTTACGGTCCCAGTAGAATCCCTCAGGAGTACTATGCTTCGGCCACACAGGGACAGATACTATGTCGGTAATTGGTCAACAAACTCTTTATAAACTTTAATAAAGTCCATGTTCACAAATCTTTCCAAACCCTTGAACAAACTCTTATAAAAACCCTGATAAACGCCCATCATCCATCTCACAAGCCCTGAACTTCAACACTTCAACCTCCAGCGTCCAAGTAAGTATGGGAGTGGCCTAAAGGCCCGTTCAGTTTAGTCCTGCGCCCTAACCCCACAGCAGATCGAAGCCGCAAGGCTAGTTGCAGGTTTGGGGTTTAGGCAGGGTCGTTTGGGGCATATTCGAGGGGCTGCCGATTTGGTCGGTGGTTTGGGTATGGGAGGTTTTCAGGATCAAGGGATTTAAGGAAAAAGGGTTTGGTGGTTGCTTTAGGGCTTAGAAAGTCCAGCATTCAGATCCCAAAGGCCTCGAACAAGAATCTGCAATTCCTAAGCTACTTTTAGGGTTTAGAAAGTTTGGGTTTGGGGTTCAGGGTTTAGGGTTTTGCAACCCCGAAGCGTCGACAACACAACCCGAAGCCCCTCTGGCCTGTGTTTATCAGGCGTGGTGACACGCTGCTCCAGCAGCCACCTTCGACGCAGGGCTTCGGATTTAACGTTTGCTACTACTACTGCTACAGCTACAGCTACAGCTACAGCTACAGCTACTGCTACTGCTACTGCTACTGCTACTGCTACTACTACTACTACTACCAGGAAGTGGAAGGGTAGTTGTAGTCGTAGTGGAACTGGCCGTGGTAGGGGTAGCGGTAGTTGTGGCAGTAACGGTAGTCGGGTCGCGGCAGTGGCATTGGTTTGTGCTCGTCGGGGTGGTGAGAAATCACAGGTAGTCATCAGGGGGAAGGTAGCAGCTTCATTTCATGTCGGAAGTTAGAGTCATGAGTCAGCCTTCTGATTATCAAGGTCGTTATTGCATTTAATTACCACTAGTACATGAGTAGCAACTGGTGTCGTTTGCAATGTCCGCCAGATTTGGCGATATCGCTATGACTAGCAGCAGCAGCAGCAGCAATGGAAGTGTACCCTGAACCTGAACTCTAAGCCAGTAGTAAGACTAGATTTGTGGTTTAGAAGGGGGTTCAGGCTCTACCACATTTTCACATTCACAATCAGAACAACAGCGGGGAAAGTGGCGGCAATCAGTGGGATGTGCTAGCGATAGAAACTGCTTAACATCAAACCCTAAACCCTAAACCCTAAACCGTGAAGACCACCCGACTGGAAACCCAGAACTTGATCTCAGCTGTGGAGCATGTGTCGGGACAAAGCATCCGCGTCATGATGCCCCTACCTCGAGATTGAACGCGGTTCTTCTGCAATGAAAGATGGTTTTGAGTTTGGGGTTTAAGGGAGTGACCTAGTACTGCCAAAGTCTCTTCTTGTGAGCCTGAGGTTCAGACTGCCACCAGCGAATTCCCGAAACTGCTAGCCATGCAGCTTCTGAGCCATCACCCTAAAGCCCAAACCCCTAGACCCTAACCCCGAAAACCCTGAACCCTCAACCCCTAAACCTCTAAACCCTCAACCCCTAAACTCTAAACCCCCAAACCCTAAACCCCTAAACCTCTAAACCCTCAATCCCTAAACCCCTAAACCCCCCAAACCCTAAACCCCTAAACCCTAAACCCGGGCCCTGAAGAAGCGAAGCCTCAGCTCAAAAGATCCCACAGCCCCAAAGAGGTCTGCAGCGAGGGAACCGAATTCAACCCCCAAGCTCTCTTCATGTAGGGGCCTTAACCCTTAATGCTTGAATCGGGTTCCTTTAAAAGTTCCTTTTAAGGGTTACTCAAAAAGGGCCCTATAAGGCTTCTATTAAAAATACAGGAGGGGCTTGAAATTTTGATTAGAATAGGGTGTTGGGCTCCTTTGTAGTACAGCTATTATCAGGAACCCTAGGAATACTATTGGTAATAGTTTTCAGCTTCTATACTACACCAATGGGTAGTTCTGGGTTCCTTACAGGGATTCATCAGGGTTTCCAAGTACAGGGGCTCGAAAACCTGACATAAGACAACCAAAGGCCACCATGTTCTATACTGTGTTTTAGTGTTCAGAGTGCACTTAACGTCTGTGTTTACGGGTTTCGGCACCGTCTTAGGTCGTTGTGCAGTGTTGCACACACACCCCCAAAGATCTTGACTTGCAAGCAACCAGCTGCAAAAGAGAATTACCAACATTATTAAATTATTCCAGGTATAGTCTAGTATACCCGAAACCCTAAACCCAAAATCCAAGACCCTAAAAACTAGACCCAAGAGTCCCGACCCATCCGACCCGGAACCCCAAAGATAAACCCGAACCCACCAACAAAAGACAACAAAAATGGACCCTGGACCCTGAACAAACACGCACAAACCACACGCAACAAAAAACAAAACTGAAATTTGAAAAGGCGTTAAAGATTGCCCCTTCCCCACTCAATCCCCCTCTCCCCCACTAACCAACAAGCAAACTTTAAAACTCCAAACATGAAAGCAACAACGACCCTAAACCCTGGCCCTAAAGCAGCTGGAGCTGCCATCATCCGGAGCCCAGGTCGTCTCCAGCGAGATACTGGTGCAATAGCGTGCAGCCGTCCTTGGAGGAGTTTAGGGTTGTACAAGGGTTTTAGGGTTTAGAGTTAGTTTAGGGTTTAGGAAGGCTTTAGGGTTTAGGGTTTAGGAAGGCTTTAGGGTTTAGGGTTTAGGAAGGCTTTAGGGTTTAGGGTTTAGGAAGGCTTTAGGGTTTTGGGTTTTAGAGTTTAGGGTTTAGGGTTAGGAAGGTTTCAGGGTTTAGGGTTTTAGAGTTTAGGGTTTAGGGGGTTTAGGGTTTAGGGCTTCAGAGTTCATTTAGGCTGGTCTTGCAACGTGTTCAAGGTATTGGATTCGGATTTCAGTGGTTCGGGAAGTTGGGGGTTTGAGCCCCCCACCCCCCCGGGCGGTAGCACTGGGTCCGGTGTGCCTCCAAGGAAACTGG
This sequence comes from Symbiodinium sp. clade A Y106, assembly GCA_003297005.1. Classification (NCBI taxonomy): domain Eukaryota; class Dinophyceae; order Suessiales; family Symbiodiniaceae; genus Symbiodinium; species Symbiodinium sp. clade A. The sequence continues at coordinate 52,269 of BGNK01001393.1, read as the reverse complement.
GACTCCTCCAAATCCTAAGCCTAAACCCTACAGCCTGAACCCTGAACCCTGAGCATCGAAACAAAGCACAGCTCTGGTACCGGGGCTAGACTGCTAGTAGAGCGGCCCTAAGAATTAGAATAGGGCTTAGGGGTATATTATACTATACTTATAATAAGGAACCCCCAAAACAGTATAGGTAATTCGTATAGACCCCTAAAAAAAACTTCAGGGTTGGGGGTTGGGGTACTTTGGGCTTGCCTAGCGGGGTGAGGGCCTGGGCTTATGCCAGGGAACTAGGTTTCAGGGCAACCCGAATGGCAAGATGACCCTTAACTGGTTCCCTGTTAAATTAACGTTTAAAATGATCATTTTAAATCTTTACTGGATTTTATTATAACAAAGATGTAAAACTCATAACCAACAAAGACCCAGGAAACCCTAAACCTGAAACCCTAACCCTAAACGTTAAACCTTAACCCTAAACCTTAAACCGTCCCGCTACAAGCATGCCCAAGAGGAGGTGGAAGATCTTTCCTGGGGTGTCCTCGGAAAGAACTCCTTTTGAGGGTTCAGTGTGAGGGTTGGGGGCCGACTGCGCTGCTGGGGGTTTGGGATTTAGGGCTTGGTGTTCAAATTGCAGGGTCTAGGGCTTAGGGTTTAGCGTGTGGTGGTTACAATGTAGGGTGCAGGGTCTAGGGTTTAGCTTTAGGGTTCAGCCGTCAGGTTCTGGTCGGGACTCGAGGGGCAGATGCAAGGAAACAAGCACGGGTACAGCCAGGACGGCAAACAGCTCTGGCCCTACTTGTAATTGTAGTCAATTACTGCGGAGTGTCGACGTCTGCAGAAGCGCAGCTTTAGGGTCAGACATGTACAAACCCGTACATGGAGCTTGTGATCTGCACGCAGGTTTCGAGCCCCAACCGAGGTTGAAACTTGAAAAACTCAACACCCAACCCCTTAGGATTTAGGGTTGCAGGCACAGGCTGTACCAGCCCCGCATTTTGCAGGTGAAGTGGCTGGCAGTTGAGGTTGCTGAGGGGCGGGGGTGGGCCGTCCTGGTTTCAGGCTTCCGTTGTACGCCCCGTCGTCCCTGCACCGCGTACCCCAAACCACGAGCCCTCAACTCCAAAACCCACGGAGAACCCAATACCCCTTAATTAAGGACTATACCTGAAATTATAGAGGCCTTATTATTATGATTCAAGGTATATTCCTTAATTAAGGGGTATTGGGATCTCTGGGCCCTAAGTGTTGACCTTGGCGCTCGAGGACGAAGATCCAAGGATTCAGCTTTTGGGGGAACCCACAAAGGTTCGGATTTTCTAAAGTCTTAATAGAAGCTCCTTATAGGTGGGTAGTTCTTCTTCCATAGTACTCCCATAAGACCCCCTTTACCTTATAGGAGTGGTATGGGAGGCTTATGGGAAACTACCCACCTAATAACTACCCACCTGTAAATGGCTTANTAGTTCTTCTTCCATAGTACTCCCATAAGACCCCCTTTACCTTATAGGAGTGGTATGGGAGGCTTATGGGAAACTACCCACCTAATAACTACCCACCTGTAAATGGCTTAGACTTAAGGTACACGAAAAGAGCAAAAGGGCCAAGGGAGCAGAGTTCAGGCTGGAAGGGATGGGCGTTGGACCCAAAATCTGTGAGATTGACCACCGTGGCGGACTTGAGACGGAAGGAGAGTCTGATTCGGAAAACGACGGAAACAACCAAACCGCGACAAATAGCAAGAGCAGCTCCGGTGGCTTCTTCCGGTACTATAAGGATAAGGTGCTAATAGCAGCAGGAGTAGTAGCAGCAGTAGCAGTAGTAGTAGTAGTCGTGGTGGTGTTGGTGGTGGTGGTGGCAGTTGTAGTAGTGGTAGTAGTGGTAGTAGTGGTGGTAGTAGCGGTGGTAGTGGTAGTGGCAGTGGCAGTGGCAGTGGCAGTCGCAGGAGCAGCAGCAGTAGCAGTAGTAGTAGTAGTAGTAGTAGTAGTTGTTGTTGTAGTAGTAGTAGAAGTACCGCTACTACTACTACTACTGATACTAGCACCAGTAGCAGCAGCAGGAGTCGTAGTAGTAGTCGTCGTCGTCTTCGTCGCCGTCGTCGCAGCCATGGTCGTGGTCGTAGTATTTGTAGTAGCCGTAGTGGTGTAGTCTTAGTGGTCGTCGTAGTCATAGTCGTCGTAGCCGTCGCCGCCGTCGCGGGCTCCGAGGTGGCGGTGGCGGGGGTGGTGATCGTCGTAGTAGTTGTAGTAGTAGCAGCAGGAGTAGTAGTAGCAGCAGCAGCAGCAGTAGTAGTAGTAGTGGTAGTAGTAGTAGTAGTAGTAGTAGTAGTCATAGCAGTAGCAGTAGAAGCAGTATACAGTCGTACTAGTCTACGAATACGACTACGACTGCGACGACTGTACGACAGCTACAGTAAGTGACTATTCCGATTCCCGATGCTTCTGCTTATGCTGCTAGTACAATCGGTAGTTTGCCCAGGTCTTTACTTCAAGTCTCCACGGTTTAGCCCCGACTACACCTGCACAGGTACACAAAAAAAAACGCTATCTGCTTGGAGGGGGGGTTAAGAGTCTTAAGCTGCTTGAAGTGTTTGTAGGACACGAAACACGCACAAGCAACACCAACTTTTGAGGTCTAAAGTCTGTGAGCACCACCGCATTGGGAACTTGGAATCCCGACATGCTGGCTTCGCTTAATATAGAGACCTTCATAATTTAATTAGAATAGGTTTTGGTGCCCACTATACTATGTTTATACTAAGGAACCCCCAAAATAGAATTACTATTATAGTACTCCTTCCCGTGAACAGGTCGCGCCTCGAGATGCCGACGTCTCAAGATCTGGCACGGAAGTGAAGCTTGTTTCTTCCATTTCTCGAGGGCCCTCGACACTCCGACTACTGCAACTGGACATTGTAGGCGATCGAGCTTGAAAGGCTCTCGGGCTTAGGTTTTGAGGGCATTGGATTTTGGAGGATCAAAGAGGGGTAGTAGTGTATGAGTAGGGTATTTGTTCAGAATGGGGATGCTCACACCTGTCGTACTGGATGCTTCAGACTTATGAATAACAAGCGCTGCCGCTGCTGCCACGTATTTAGAAGTGTAGGCTTTAGAATTGGGGATCGAGCGAGAGTTCTGGGTTTATGGTGTTAGGGTCTTAGGCTTTGGCGTTTGGGATTTCTGGTGTGCCGCAGCAAGAGCTCTGAAATCCTAAAGCCAGCAGATGGAGTGGCCACGGACCCACCATCAAACCCCAGACCCTAAACTACACTCGCAAAAACATGAACTCACATGTACGTTTTAGTTTTCAGGGTTTTAGGGCTCGACATACATACATACATACATGCAAACTACATGCTTATTTTTGTTCTTATTATGAACCGAAGTAGTAGGAGTAGTAGTAGTAGCAGCTGTAGTAGTAGTAGTAGTAGTAGTAGCAGTGGTGGTAGTACTCGTAGTAGTCGTCGTCGTCTCAGTATCAGCAGTAGTAGTAGTAGTAGAAGTAGTAGTAGTGGTGGTACGGTTGATGGACAAAATCCTGCATTACCCATAATAAGGAATATACCATATTTCCCATAGTTTAGGGTCCTTAGGGTCATGCAGGATTTTGTCCATCCACCGTAGTACTCGTAGTAGTCGTCGTCGTCTCAGGAGTAGTAGTAGTAGTAGTGGTAGTAGTAGTAGTAGTAGTAAAGTAGTGGTAGTAGTAGTAGTCGTCGTCGTCGTCGTAGTCCTAGTCGTAGTCGTCGTCGTAGTCGTCGTCATATTCTTCTGATCGTAATTACCATTGCTATTGTGACTACTGCTGTGACTATTATTGCTGGCGCTGTTAGTATTAGCTGTTGACATCCATCTGAAGAACATAAAAGGTCTAGTGCCTAGGGTTTAGCAATGAATCCCACACAAGATTCCCGAAACGCAATGTTCAAGCGAAGTCATGGAAAGCAGGCAATACAACAAAGGAGCCTCCAGGCTCGAATATGCGATGCTTTCGGTCTCACTTGCGCCCAAATCAACCCAAGACACATTGGGGTTGTGCAAACTAACGCAGACTCAGCCTATCGACAGAAGGAACAGAAATCGGAACGTGGTTTGGCATGGTACAACAGAGGGTATAGCAACAAGTTATCCGGACCATGGAGGGCACTACAAGCTATGGTTATGCAAAGACCATCACCGGAAGCAAACTTCGCAATAATTATTCGAGTCCTCACATACAAAAACTCATGCAGCGAAATTCTAGCTGCCAGCTCTCACCCTTTATTACCTGGGGCCACGGCATTTTCCAAGTAGTACCAGCCAGGATGGCTGCTGTCTGCATCCTGACACGTGTGCGCGGTGAGGGCAAAGGCGTTAAGGGTTCAAGGGTTTCGGCTCCAGGGCTTCGGGGGTTTTGCGGTTATAGGGCTTAGGGCTGCGGGTTCAACGTATAACCCGAAACGCTTAAACCCTGGTTAAAAGGCCCCTCGGAGATACTCTATATAAACCCTACACCTTAAACCCTAAACCCTAAACTTTCAACCCTGAACCGAAAACCCTGAACCCTAAACCTTCAGCGCGGAGCCTGAGAACGGCCCAAGCGCTGGACCGATGTTACGTTTGGTTTGGATAGCTACCTACGGGCAAGGAGCATATAAATGTAGGGACGGGGATGTGGAATGTAGGCTTTCGGGATAAGTTAGGACCTGTATACTCTTCGGACAGTCGCTTTCTTTGTCTTGGGGTTTTAGGGTTAGGTTTTGAGTTGCTCTGCAGCTTTGTTGTCAAACACTCTCCCAAAGCCTATAATTAACCCGAAACCCAAAAATCCTAAACCTAGATCTTGGGCCCTGTATGGGCTCTGGACCAGGCTTCATTAACAGTTTAGTCGTCGGAGCTCATGTCACCAGGGGTCCAACTCCGGAACCCACAGGATTTAGCGTTCACGGTATAGGGGCCTCACTGATTAGAATTAGCATAGGGTTCGTGCAAGGGGTCATTTTGGATTTAAAGGGGTTTTATATGGTTATAACGGGGGCCTTGTTGATCAGAGTAGGGTTGCGGTGCATCTTATCGTACGATAGTTTATAAGACCTAACACATTTTGCAACCCCTTTAGAGAACCCTGAAAGAACTCCTATCATACTACTGTTGATGGACAAAATCCTGCATGACCCTAAGGAAACTAAACTATGGGAGTTATGGTATATTCCTAACAATGGGTAATGCAGGATTTTCCATCAACCGTATGGATCTTGCTTACAAGGTCCTGACACTCCGGCTGAATCTCATCCACGGCGTCCTCAGATTCAGGTAAGGGAGATCGAAAGGATGGCTTTTTGACAGGAACATGTAGGGGCCCTGAATTATGGGAATCGGATTTCGTTTTGGGCCTTTTAGGGGCCTTATAATTGCAATCAGGAGAGGCTTTTGGATCACAATATCGTACATATTAACCTAGAATATAACCCCTAAACCTAAACCCTAAACCCTGAACCCCTAAATCCTAAACCCTAAACCCTGAACCCCTAAACCCCTCAACCCCTAAACCCTAAACCCTATACCCCGTAACCCTGGCTCTGGAAAGCCCTTTCTTTGGGAGTTTCCGAAATTAGGGGTACCTGCTTTTGGGGTTCTTATAATAAGGATATATAAGGATCCTACTACTTAGGGTACTATACTAGGGTCCCCTGTTTTCGGAAACTCCCATTTATGAACCCACAGATTTATAAAGGCCTTTACCCAGCCTTATAATAGTTATTGAGGCCCATGTTTGCAATCCTATAGAAACCACCAGATAAAGCCCTTGTAAAACCGTAGGCTCTGTATACAACCTCTATAAAGCCGCTACAAAACCCAGTTCTAATTACTTTGGGCATCCCTGCAGAAACCCTGCAGATTTTTTTGCAAAGCCCTTGTAAAACCCTATTCCAATTACAACGGCCCTTTTATTTGGAGCCGGGTGGCACTCAAGCTGACGTCTGCCCATGCGTCCAGCGCACGCTTGTTTTGCATCTTCTGCCAGCTTCCCAATAACCTGAGTGGCATTTACAGAAGGTCTGGGGTTGAGGGTTTACGGGTTTAGGGGTTGAGAGTTTGGAGGGGTTCGGGCTTGGGGTATTTAAGACCATACTATAGGGCCCTAAATATTTGCCAATACTATTTATGGGCCTCCTTATTATAATCATAGTATAATGGGCCCCAAAACCCTATTCAAAATTATTAAGGCCCCTATATTATAGAACCCTACTATAGGACCCTGACACCTTCCAAAGGAATCCTTGACAGGAGCCCTATTCTAATTATCAGGGCCCCTATGTTATCCCTCAATTTCCAAAGCCCATCTGACCGAACCTTGCCGTGAATGCTAAACCTGCCGGAAGATGTTCGAGTTGCTTGGGCTGGAAACACTTACTTCCCCTACAAGCCACAGAAATAAAAGGTTAAACTTTCCGGTTACTACTAAACTATAAGAACCCAACACGTTTAAAGGTTGGGTACTGGGGAACTAAGAGCAGGCTTCTAAGGGGTGAGACCTGTCAACAAACCCAAATCACAGAAAGCGTTATATGGGGTACACAACAATCACAATAGTCGTTCGGGGGGTATATGATAGTATATATATATATACGTAGATAAAGGATCCCTAAGGGGTAGTAAGTACCAGGCCACTATTGATATGCTTTAATATAGGAGATGGTTCTGCTTGCTTCCCAGGGGGTTAATCCTGGCACCTTCCCAGGAGTTTTAGGGCTTGGTTAGGGTTTAGGGTTTAGGGTTTGTTGGGCAAGTTTGGGCGTTTGATGGAGACTTTCACCCACAACGCCTGGATGCCCTACCTATAGTCTCCATTCTAGTTCCTCTCTTGGATTACCTAATAGAACCCTAAGTGAAAAAATCCGATAAACCACAGAAAGGAACTTAATGGATACTTTAAACAGAGTATATAGGGTGGAATTTGGAAGGGCCCGGCACCCTGAACCAAAACACGCGGCTCTCGATTCTGAATTCTCTGCGAACAATGACCTCTACACTGTGGCAATCAAAGCTGACGCTTCCAGTGCACATCTTCCTGCAGAACTGTCCAAACAAGTCTAAACATCATGTCTATTGACCGCTTCCCTACTGCAAGCAAAATCCTCCCGATCTAGATCTACGATGCCCTGCTCGTGGAAGCAGCAGTTAGCGCGTAACAGAAACCGAGAAACCTTCGATGGAGGTCTGGAGTAGAGTATCGTGGTACAATATGCATATACGTAATGATAGCCACATAACCCAGGTCATAAAGGAGTTTCGAAATGATTCAGGTACCAACTCCACCATCCTAGAGCCGAGATCTGGGGGTTCGTTGCATTCAAATCACGTCGTACCGTTGATGCCTTCGGTGACGACGTCGTTGACAATGACGTAGAGGGGGTTTCGTTCCTATCACCAGGGTGATGAGGCATGTTGGCGTTGCTGCGGTTAGTCTTGCCACGTGCTGTTGCTATTGCTGTCGTATGCTGACGATGTTTTTCTTGTCAATGTTGTTGTTGCTGTTGCTGTTGTTTTTGACGTGAAACTGTTTCTGTTGTCGTTGTTGCTGTTGTTGTTGTGGTTGTTGCTGCCGTCGCTGGCGCTGTTGCGTGTTGCCTGTTTCCGGCTGCCTGTTACGTGCCTGTTGCCCGTTGCCTTTGCTGTTGCTGCTACTGCTCCTGGCGGTGGTGTTCTTGTTGCTGCTGGCGTTGATGTTAGTGTTGGTGTTGGTTACGTTGTAGTTGCTGTTGCTACTGGCGCTGTCGTTTCACAATGTCTGACATAAGTTGTCGGACAGATACAACAACAACAACAACAACAACAACAACCAACAACAACAAGGAGGAATAGAGTCAGTTCAACCAAGCTTGGTATAAAACTTTGTGCAGCTATCATTAGTGCTGCTGCTGTCCTGAACAACTGTGAAGAGACTTAGCATCACATAATGGTTGTTCAGAGCCCTATACCCTGAACTGTGAACATATCCCTTACTTCACCTATAAGCCACAGAAATAAAAGGTTAAGAACCCAAAAAGTTTAAAGGTTAGGTATTGGGGAACTAAGATCCCCTAAACCCTACTCCATGCGGTTCAGGGTCTAGACTGGCTTGTTACGGTCTGCTCAATCCATGCCCTAAACCCCTGAAGCAGTCCTTAATTATGTGTTGTCAGCCCTCATCTTCTCACCTGCTGCATACTGCGGCCACCCTCGTGAAATCTTTCTGTCGGGGCACGTGGGCATTTCGGACTGTCTGGTCAGCGGAGTCGTACGACCAAGTCTCCGCAACGCTGACCATGCGCCTGGGTCTTGTGGGCTAAGCTTTGCCCTCCGGCTTCACGAGCTTAAGATACAGTACTTTAAGGCTTTCGGAGTTTGGTGTGTAGGCAACTTGGACGAGTTAGGGTTTTAGCCCAGGACTGCCATCGTGTTGAAGGCACGCATGCCAGATCATTGAGTCTTTGCACAATCCGAGGTTGCGGAAACATCCTTTAGATCAGTGTTTGCAACTGTACCTCTCGCCATGAAGTCTCCCTAGGCACGGTACCTTGGAATCCTAGAGCCTAAACCTGAACTTTAAATCTGCAAAGCAATAGTTTCAACCCCTAAACCGTGAACCTCATACTGTAGGGGCTTTAATTAGGGTCCTTGAACCCTAATTGCAAAACCCCAAAACCTAATCCGATTCCTGCCCCTGACGGACGAGGGTTCAGGTTCTTTTTTGGAGAAGAGCTGCGCAAGTAACATATTTAGGCCCCTATATGATGCAGTTTCGAACTTCTGTATTCTCGCTAACATCAATACACAGGTTAGGAGTTTAGATTCCTTTCGCACACATTGCTGCTTCCGGTGGCAGCTGGAAAACATTACAGCGCAAGACTACTTTCAAACCTCAAACAAACATACACCAAGTGTAATGTTTTGAAAGTTTTGCAGAGAAAAGTATTGAGCAGTTTGAGAGGTTTCGGGCAGTGATCCAAGACAGTTCAGGAGCGCTTCGGAATGAGTTGGGAGCTTGTACTCCGACAGGGTTAGGAGACGGCTTACAGGTTGAACAACCACGGCATCCCTAAACCCTGAGGCCCTAAACCCTAAACCCTATTTTTTTTGTGACCTGGGCCTAGACCCGTATCCCTAAACCTGAATGAACACCACCCCTGAACCCTAAGTCCCACTGCCTCCATCGTCCTTTCTAGTTTCCTGAAACTCAAGCGTGAAGCCGGAACACCGAACATAGAGACTCCGAAAACTCCATATCAAAAAGCAGCCAAAAGACGGAAGAGCCTGGTTCTTATAATTAGCCAAGACAAACACCGCCTTCCGGGAAAACCCACTTTGATCTCCCTAAAGATCGCCAGCGACCTCCTAATCACCCATCTACATACGAAAAAATCGCGAAGAAATTTACATGATCCCCACAAATATGGCGCAACCCGATATTACGATTTGCAGCGGCGTGACAGAGGATCCTCCACCCAAACAAAGTTCTGCTTCCCTCCGCAAAGCGCGGTGCTAAGGTCCTGCCCAAAGACATTCGGTTTAGGCGTAAACATAGAGCTTCCCAGCAACCCAATCCAAACATAAGCCCCTCAACCGAAGGACTGTGTTTGAAGGTCGTCTCCCGGTGTTAGAAGTTAGAAGTATAGCTCTCAATACTTTTTGTCTAAAGTTTAGGGCCCTAGACCCTCAACCCTAAACTTACAACCGGCCCCCAGAGTCACAAACCCGAAACCCCAAACCGGCCTGTGACCAAGCCCCTTCAACGGAAGCCCTTTAGGCACACCCTAAGACCAACATTATTAATTGTTCGTGGCGTCTGCTTACCCCGAGACTCCAATATCCCTTAATAAAGGAATATACCTTAAAATATAGTAGGGATCCCTAATATGATTTGAGGTATATTCCTTAATTAAGATATTGGAGTCTCTGGGTAATCCGCACCCGTAAAGCCCGACCCTCAGACCTGCAAACTCCTTGGACAAGATGCGAAGGCTGACAGTGACCGATGTGGGTAGTTGTCAAAATTAGGGTCCCTTTTTGGGTACCCTAAATATTAGGTGCCGTATTATATTAAGGACCCAAAATTGGACCATAATTTTGACAACCGCCCATGTATGTCCGTCTTAGCCCCGTACCCAAGTTAAAGTCCGAACGCCTACACCTTCAGCCCTTAGCCCGAAAACCCTGCGCCCAGAGAATCGAACCGCATGGCCCAATCCTAAGTCCTATCCACACACAACATGGGAGTTCCAGAAAACAAGGGACATGGTAATAAGAGACCCTGAGTGATGGAGTCACCCAATAAGAAGCCCTCATAAAAAGATCCAAAACATCAGACTTCACGAAGAGTCGGAAAATCGGTCCCGGATGTCTTTTAACCTCAGTTCGCCGAGCAGACATGTGGTTTTAGGGCTAGGATCCCTAAACCCTAAAGCATAGGGACCGGAATAATCAGAACAGGAGTTTGGGGCATTCTCTACTGTAGTTATGAAGATAACAGCATTAGTAATAACTCAGACCCAAGCACTTGAACCCTACTGAAACTGTAGGATTTAGGGTGTAAGGCTTATGCTTCAGGGTAAAAGTTCAAGAAACCTCGGGTCAAGAACAAGTCGACTTGGGTCTCGAGGTCAAACACAGGCGCCTGAACAGCTAGAGTAATAGAGAAGCCTAAACTATTGCCAATATTATCCCTTAGGGTTCCCTACTATAATTAAACGATTATATACCCCCAAACGCTATTCTAATTATTAAGGCCTCTACATTATGGTCGTGGAGCATTGATGGCTTCATTACACAGTGGGTATAAGGGGAAAGGACTGCTTATTTGTCCGACCCCTGTTACACATGCCAAGAAAGCTTTATCAATCATAGTGGCTCAGGCGTATCAAGGCTGCTTCACATTGCAGCATTCAACCACAAAGCCACAGCTGGTGAATCTAGTGGACGTAGCCGCGCTCTGAAAACTTCATGAAGCGCTTGGTATGTCTAGCATAGCTTACGACAATATCAATCGGAAGTCCTACCAGGCATTTGTAGTAGGACCTCACCCTCAACCCTAAACCCACCGCTGTGCAAAAGATACTGCAGAGTGGTATTTCTTAGATGTCCAAGCCAGGCTTCTGTCTTGGCTTGAAACAGTTTAGGGTGTAACTCACTCGTCATCCGCGTCGTCGTCGTAGTGTCGCTAGCCGTAGTCGCTACATTACGAGTAGTACTCAGTCATACTACTGCTAGCACTCCTCCTCCTGCTCCTCTTCCTGCTGTTAGTGGTAGTGGTAGTGGTAGTGGTAGTAGTGGTGGTAGCGATGATGGCAGTGGTCGTAGTCGTGGTAGTGGTAGCAGTAGGAGTAGGAGTAAGAGTAGCAGTAGGAGTAGTAGCAGTAGAAGCAGTGGTAGTAGTAGTAGTAGAAGTAGTAGCAGGAGTAGTAGTAGTGGTGCAGCAGCAGCAGTAGAAATAGCAGTAGCAATAGCAGTAGCAATGGCAGTGGCAGTAGCAGTAGCAGTAGTAGTAGTAGTAGTAGTAGTAGTAGCAGCAGCAGCAGCAGCAGTCGTCGTCGTTCTCGTCGTCGTCGTCGCCGACATCGTGGTAGTTTTCTGTGCTGCCCATCAACCAGCATTGACACTAGTATTGTATGCAACTGCAACAGTGCCCACAGTCCAAGTTACATGGGGTCCAGCAGGGTACCTCGGATGCCAAGACAGCAGTCACCACTCTGGGTTTGGTTCTTCGGATCGTTTGATCAGGGCGCCAAATGCCAAGCCTGTTGGATTTGGGATTAGGGTTTAGGGTGTTGGAGGGATGAAGATTCCCTAACAAACATCTACGCGGTGCACAACCCAGCTTCATTATTCTGCAGTCCTATCCAAACACAAGAAGAGGCAGACACACACAGGCCAAAAAAACATGCGCACAAGGCCAACAGCGGAAACAGAAACGGCTCTACTCGTGCCTGGGGCATCACACGTTTTTCGCGTTGTATGTTTCAAGACTATGCAGTCCATGGGCCATACACCTATCTGCAAGTAGCTGCGGTGCGAAGGGGAGGCAGCGAGAGCTAAGGTAAGTTGCTCCCTGCATTTGCGGAGAAAGACTAGGGTGCAGGATATCTCGGTTGACTAGGGCTGTAAGGTTAATGGGTTCGCGGATGAAGGGAACGGAGTACCCAACCTAGAAGTCAAGATCACTAACCAATGATGCAAATAACATCCGTCGATAATGTAAGCCCATCTTGGTGTGTTTTGCCCCCGCAAGCCCTGAACCACTTGAATACCAAACCTGAAATGCTAAAACCCGGAACCCCAAATCCGAAACCCAAGCACCAAGCCCTCCTATACCCAAATCCGAAACTCTATATCTCTTCTCGCACCCTGATCACTGCCCCGGTTGAACCATATTCGGCCCTTGCAAGATATCCTCCTAATAATAATCCCCCAAACCCTAAACCTGAAACCCTAAACCCTTAAACCCTAAACCCGAAGACTCTGGGCTGGTGGCGGTCGTTGGGTTCCTCCGAAGCTTCCTGTAAGGATCTCTAAGCCTACACTGAGCACTAGCTTTAGATTTTGGACTCCTTCAGCCTCTCCCCAAACCCAAAGCCCTGAACCCGAAAACCCTGAACCTCAAAACCCTGAAACCCTAAACTCAAAGCCATAAATCCTAAACCCCAACCCAACTGCAACTCCCAGGAGCTGTAGACCAAGACCAGAGCTCCGGCAAGAAGAAGAAGACTGCCTTAGATCGCGTGCTTGGTTTATGATAGGACTAGTAGCAGTAACACATGAATCAGTAAGTAAGTATGTATGTATGTATGTATGCATGTCTCTGTATGTGTGTGTGTGTGTATGTACGTCTGTGTATGTATGTGTGTATGTGCATGCGTATGTCTTCGTATGATTGTACGCTCTAGTTTCGGAGTTTGGATTTGGAAACAGGCCCCTGCAGATGGCGGGCTGCCACATACGGTTCTTAAGCGAAGTGGACGATGTTTCAACCGCGTGGGGGGTAGGCCCCTTGTAAACTGTAGCTGTAGGAACTGCAACAGAGGAAAAGTACGCTAAACGGAACCTTTAGGAACCCCAAATCAACCCTGCAAACCTCATGTTCGGTGTTCGGAAAATGGCTATACAAGTTATCTGGGGAGCCCCTGAATTCCTAGCCCTAAACTCCAAACCCTAGAACCTAAACCCTAGACCCTTCACCCTCACCCATTGTGCTGCTGGGGCGGCCGAAAGCTTTGACATCAAGTCCACTTCGTCGTGGCCAACTCTTCCTGTGTCAGGAGTAGCTACAACTCGGGTTCTTCGCGAAATTGGGTTTATCTTATGTTCTTCGCGAACTTAGTAGTAGTAGTAGTAGTAGCAGCAGTCGTCGTCGTCGCCGTAGGCGTAGTAGGAGAGCAACCAGACGACGTACGAGGAGAAGCAGGATGAGCCACAACAGTGGTTTAGCTAGTGATGCTGTGTCTCTATGGACTCTGCTGGGCTTCCACTGTCCACAAAATGCCCCTGTGCAAGTCAAAGAAGGCTTTAGATTGCGGGCAAGATAAACGCGTAAACCGCAAACGCTAGGTCCTACGGCTGATGGACAAAATCCTGCATTACCCATTATAAGGAATATACCATAATTCCCATAGTTTAGGGTCCTTAGGGTCATGCAGGATTTTGTCCATCAGCCCTAGGTCCTGGACCCCAAATCCAGCAGCCCAGAAGTTGCAGCCTGAGCCGCAAACTCCGAACCCTAAACCCCGACATCCGAAAGCCAGAACGTTCAAGCTTGAGGGGGTGGGGGGGTGNAAAGTCGACAGTTACGAGGATGAGAGGCTTGGCTTGGCCTTGTGGGGGGTGGGGGGGGTGGGGGGTGATGTAAAGCCTACACCCCAAAGGCAGAACATTAAATAAAGGTGGAGGTGCTGTGATTCAGACCTAAACCCTACAAAGCATACACCCTAAAGCGAGAAAGTTAGAGGTTTAGATTTTGTTGAGCCGCAATTTGCAGCCAAGCTTCAACTGGATCGGCTGTAGCGTCTGGAGGAGAAACCTCTTCTGAAGGCCGTCAAAAATAGCTGGATTATGCTGGATTTAGGTTGTAGTTTTCCTGTTTGGTGTGTGGGATGTAGGGCTGCAGGCGTTTAGGTGGGGCTCAATGCTCAGGGTTTAGTTTCCAGATTTGGGAACTTTGGTAACAAACACTACACATCATGGCACAGCGGTTCGCCCACAGCGTTTTATCTTGCGATTCCAGCTGCAGCTGCACGCGGTCTAACGAATTAGGCGTATTTCAATGAAGCTATAGCTTGATGCCCGTTTGCCGCAAAAAGGTCTCCGGGTTTACAGCGTGGGACAGCGAATCCGCTGTCTTGTGTTCTCTGAAGCCAGTTGGTCCCTAAATCCTCAACCACAAATAATGTAGGGGCCTCGTTAATTAGAATAGGGTTTTGGGGCATATTATACCATAATTATAAGAAGGAACCCTAGGAATAGTATAGGCAAGTTTTTAGGCCACTATATCAAGCTTTCAAGCCTAACTGTCCCGAAAAACTTCTACAAGCCAAACCCCCGGGTTTAGGGTTTAGGGAGCCTTGAAACTCAAGCCTGGGTTCTTCTTAAGGGATTTAGTTTAAGTTACCATAAAAAGGAAACCGTATTATTTACTATAGATCCCTATTATGGTAACTGAAATTAAAGCCCTTAACAAGAACCCAGAAGCTGTACGAGTGTTCGGCCGAAGGTTCACCAAGCAAGGGGTAGTACTCAAGAGTGTAAGCAGGATGTAAATGTGAACACGAAACCCTAAACCTTAAACCCTAAACCCTAAACCTTAAACCCGAAGCCCAGGCTTCGAAGATCTGGCGATGCAACTTCCTGCTAAATTCATTGTAGAACTGATCAAGCACCTTGCCGGCGTGGCTGCCAAGGCATTGAACAGTAGATCGTCCACGTTCAAGACAATTTCGAGCGCGATGCCTTCGGGAATGTCTGCATCTAAACCCAAAATACACGCATCTCGCTGGGCCCAGAGGTTTCTGGCTTCAGCATGGATTCAGGGCTTAGGGTTTCGAGTTTTGTAATCGGAACGGGAATGGGAGTGTCAAGATGTGCTAAAGTTACGGAATATGCGGAATACACATGGCCAAGGAAGGTTACCAAAACAATTGATGCTGCATGATGCTGCTGTGTTGTGCCTAGGCCGCCAAGCCTCCCACCCCTCATTCACAACACACATAGCCCAACTTAAGCCTCTGCGCTCAATCCCCAGCTGCAAAATGCCATGAGAGCAACAAAAAGGACTGAATTCCAACGGCCAGAATGAGCCGTATGGAAAAAAACAGACCTGGGTGATGTGGAGCCTCGGGACTCTGAACGTGCAAACTCTGAACCGTCCAACTCGACTACCGAAGCAACCACTGCTGCTGCTTCCGCCCCGCTGGCTTCTCCTCCTCCTGCTCCTCCTAGTCCTACTAGTCCTCCTACGACGACGAACACCACACAACAACATCCTCCTCCACCAATAACAACGACAAGGGCTAGAAGAATGAAAACGGTACTGGTAATGCTACTGCTCATGAGAATGGTGCGATACTGCCATAGTTTGTTGTTGCTATTTCCCTGGCAAGGGTCGGAGATCCTGACGTACACCTTGCAGCTCGCAGATCATGCCGGGTTGTGGGTTACAGCTACCCTCATCGACCAGGAGTCAAGAGATTTTGGTTGCAGTGAATCCCTTGATTACACTCCTGCTTCTGAGAAATTCCCTGACGAGGCCCCGGCAGTTAAGCACCAAGTCGGACAGATTTAGGGTGTGCATCACATACCTCGAGTGTGCTATTCTTGTGCAAGAGTTTCACGAATTTTGAATGAGCCCTGCAACATCTTTCACAGGCATTAGGTCAAGCTCCACCTCAGCGGAACAGCTTAACGACACGCATCGTAAGGTCAGATCTGCTGCAAGCTGCTTAGTTTCAGGGGTGTGGGTTTAGGGAAACACTAAACTCTAAACCCTGAACCGTGAACTCTGAAATTTAAACCGTACTGCAAATCTTTCGCTGGACCCATGGTCCTCGACAAACGGACTCTTACTGCAGACACCTGATTCGAAACCTACAAAACCTAAACACCCAAGCCCTGCAGAGCCTGGAAAATCCTCTAAAACTGTTGAAAACGGCCCCATGTTTCCAGACCGTCATGAGAGCTCAAGTCAAGGCTTTGGAGTTTCGCGTGCTTGAGCTGCCGTCCGACCATGCAGGACCACGGCACACAAGTTTAACACTTCGAATAAGGTGTTGGGGTACATTGCAGAACTGCTGCAAATTATTGCTAGTATTCAGACCTCATATTAAATTAGGGTTTGGGGTTCAGGTTTAGGACTTAGTGGGTCTTACCTAGGGGGAGAGACAGCAGAGGGGTCTGCCTCCGCCAAGCCAGTGGGTTCCCTCAAACCAAGCTTTGTCTGGCGTTTCAAACCATGTGAAATTTCAGGACGCAAAGAAAGCCATGAAGCGCATGCCGATTGATCCTTCCTAACACAAGGCCTTGATTATTCAATGAAGACATTCACATGTTGCCTAGACACAGGGTTCCGGAGTAGAGGAGGACGCATGCCACGGAGCCGCGCACCAGTAGTAGCATCGCGCCCCACCTGTGCTATGGGGGATGTGCCTTGATGGGTCCGTTGTTGGTGGACACTGAAGCTTTGGATACGACTGTCAAGGCTCCGGTGAGCAGTATCGGTAGCGCCTACTTCCGTTGCACAAGACGCCTGCAACGTGAACTTTGAAGTTGTGGCACGTGGCTTGGCAGACTTTCTGTTTTCGGGGGGCTTCATACTCTGTAACTAGACTAGACTCATTCATTCATATACTCGGAAAAGCCTTAGGCCCTAAGGAACAGTATTAATAAATTATTCAGGCCCTCATTATCATCCCGGGTGAGATGTTTAGCTTTCCCGTTTCATGGTTGTCGCTGCCTTTCGGAAGACTCTAACAAAAGGGGAAGCCCGCAGCCCGCAGCAAGCCTAAAATCCGAACTCGAAATCCCCGCAAGCCCTAACCTCCAAACCCTCTTTCAGGATCTTTCAGATTCCGGAAATTCTGGACCCTATCGTAGTCCCTAAAGCCTTAACAGTGCGACGTCAAAACATGAACTCACAATGGGAGCCTTGACACCTGAGAAACATCATCAAACACGGCGTTGTCGTTGTCTGCATCACAGTAATAAGACCTCCTGGCCCGGCAAAATCTCGAAAATATATCAAAACACAATCCTACATTTGTGTGAGCCTGTCTGGACCCCGTTAAGGTTTAGGGTAGTGACACCCAAACTCGCAAGTTAGAATACAAATGGGAGCTTCATAGGGGACCCTAATATAGAACCCTAGATAAAAAGATGCATATGATAAGGAGCCCCCAAATAAGGTAGCCAAATTTTCTGAAACCCCCAAATCCTCACGAAGGCGTCGAAGGCACACTTTCCGTGCCCGCGAAAGATTCGTCAGTGTGTATTTCGGTTCGTCCTTTCACGTGTTGGGTTGAGGTCTGGAGGGTGCGGGCGAGGTCTCGGTTTCGGGATTTACGGTTGTGGGTTTTGGGTTTTGGGGCTGGATGCAGGTAGAGCTTAGCATCACCAAGACACCTACTGTGAACCCCCCTGCCCCACCGGTGCTATACGTCTTGAACGCTGCGCCAAGTGTCGTTACAAATATAGGGGTCCTACTGGGGTGTCTGCGGGGATGCAGCGTCGTGGGTCTCGAGCTTCACAGTGAACTTCGCAGCTCATCGCTTTCTGAAAGCGCTTGCTGAAGTTCTGCGTGTAGGCAAGCTTGCAGAACAGCCGCCTCCTCGGCTTGCCCGCGAAGCACATCCCTCTCAGCCAGAACATCACGAAGCGTGAGGCGATGTACCTGCCTCTTGGCAAAATCGCAATGATAGTTATAGCTCTTTCCAACTGATGTTCAAGAGGGTCTGTCGATTTGAGCTGATACGCCGAGTAGTTTGCCCGCACAAGGGTGGCTATCAAAGCAGCATCCTGACTGTCCGCGCTCTGCCTGGGTGTGAGGCCCTCGCTGAGTCCTAGAATAGATGAATGTCACCCAGGACCACGCCGACATTGAGGTGAAAATTGCTTGTTTTTTTCTGGACTTTCTGTACTTTTGGATTGTCGTCTCCGAGCTTCTTTTGAGCCGACTTGTGAGACGCAACTGGATCAGTCGCTGGTCACGTGATGCAGCCAGTCCAGTTTACTTAAAAAGATTCTGCTCCGTCGGTCATAAGCACGCTAGAGGGGTTATCCTGCTAATCATCGCCCTACCTACTTAGACTGCTGACTAAATAGGGTCTCGGACAGAACAACTCAGCCATGTATTATGCGACGGCAGCACGGCAGCCTGAAGCCTAAACCCTAAACCCTGAACCCCTAAATCCCTCAACCCCTAAACCCCTAAAACCCTCAACCCCTAAACCCCTAAAACCGCGCCTAAAACCCCTAAACCCCAAACCCCTAAAGCCCTAAACCCCTAAACCCACTGAGGTCCTCGTCCTCCGTGTCCAAGACCAGGCCTGGGATCGGGCCCCAGACTCTTTGCGATGGCTTTACCATTTGGGCTTAAGATATTTAGGGTTTACGGTTGAAGGGGTTTTAGGGTGTAGGGGTTTTGGGTTTGGGATATACTATACTAACATTTGGGTAGTTCTGTAAATTAGGGTCCCTTTTGAAGTCCTTTTTCTGAGGCTGCCGCGCTATTTGGGGGACCCAAGACCCAAGACTAGAGAACTACACATTTATGTTTTAAAGACTAGGGTTTTTCTTAGCGTGTAGGGTTTGGGGTGCAAGGGTTGAGGGCAAAGGTCTTTTCGAGTGCAGGGTTTACGGGTTGAGGGCTGAGGTTGTTCTCTAGGGTTTAGGATTTAGAGGTTAGATTAAGGAAACCGTATTATTACTAAAGATACCTGTTATGGTAACTTTAATTATCTTTAATTTAAGTTACCATAATAAGGAAACCATATTATTTACTAAACTCCTTAACAAGAACCCAGCTAAATCCTCATAAAGCTTGAGCCCAGGAGCCTTTCAGGTTTCAGGGACCCAATAGCCCCAACACATCAAAGTAGGGGGCTCAATAGAACAGGGTTCCCTTTAAAGGGATCCGTGAAGGGGTCTAGAAGGGATCTGTAGTAGGGCTCTATCATATAGGGGCCTTAATAATTAATATAGGGTTTGGGCGTACATTATGCTTTAAATATATTAAGGAACCCCCAAAATTGTAGGTAATTATTAAGGTCCCTATAGTATCCAGTCTCTGCCGATTCCGGGAGCTTCGCAATCAAGCCCGAAATGCTTGACCGGTCCCAAACAAAGCAGCACACAAGACCCCTGAATCCAGCAGCCCCGGAGACCTGCGGTCTTTGACCCTAAGGCCTAGCCCCCAAAGCCTCAAGCCATGAACCCTAAACACCTAAACTCCAAACCCAAAGCCCCTAAAGCCATAGGCCCCAAAGCCCAAACCCTAGACCCCCCCACCCGAAATCCAGGGCCCCAAACAGTTTTAGCCTAGACCTTTGAATCCTTTTAAATGGAGGACCATTCAATGTTACTAAGGCCCCAAAGCCTCAACCCTCAACCTCGCACTTCGTAGGCCGAAACCCATAAACACCATAAAGCATTATCAGATAAAAACCTGTAAAACTTGATACAGCAAAACAATGACAATAATACTTATGATACTAGCCATAATGTTAACCTATGCAAAACCCGAAACCACTAAACCCTAAACCACTACACTCCGTTCGGACGAAGAGGCAGGTCGGCCCAAGTGGGACGCAGACCAACGCCCGAGCTGGAAGTAAAGGGTGGGTTTAGGGTTTAGGGCTGGCGTCTGCTATGAGCTTTAGATAGGGCTTAGGGGTTTACGCTTCAGATAGGGTTTAGGGTTTAGTTAAGGTCTTGGGCTTTGGATAGGATTTGGAGCTTCGGGAATCATGGGAGCTGAAGGGGCTTTCTAGGTTCCGATAAGGGATCTTCTTGGGCCTCAGGGTTGTATGAATTCCCGGAAGGGTTTTCTAGGGTTTCGGGGGTTCTGGGTGGTTTGGGGGGCTTTAGGTCTTCAACCGCCGAGGGTGAATTTAGGATTTAGGGTTGCAGGTAAAGACAAACTACCGGGTCGCTCCAAATCACGGCTCTTTTCAAGGAAATGGGGGGAATGGATCATGGAGACGATTATTGGGGATTATATAGGGACTACTATAGGGATCCAGTTACCCATTCCCTATACTAAACACCAGACAGAGATATGCCTACTGGGAGCGCAGCATTGCACTAACTGCCATGGAGTTGAAAGCCCAGTATCTAGATGCCAAAACGCAGTCGTAAAGGAATACCAGCCCCAAACATCTGTCCTCAAGCTTGCGGCTGGCTGGTTTACTCTACGTACATGTCCTCCTTTTAGCTTGCAGGCATCTTAACTTTAGGCATTGGGCTTCAAGGTTTTTGGCAATTAGATTTTGTGGCTCTAGCCTTTGTGGCCTAAACCCTAAACCCTAAACCCTAAACGGTAGTCTAGGGGCTGAAGATGCTGCATTTCGGGGTTCAATGCTTGCCCCTAAAGCCTAAACCCTACACCCGAAAAAGCTTAAACGAGGCTTGAAGCCTCAAACCTAACCTTAAACCCGAAACCCGAAACCCGAAACCCTAAACCCTAAACCCTAAACCCTAAACCCTAAACCCTAAACCCTAACCCGGAAGCTTGGCCTTTAGCCAGAGCCTCCCCAAAAAAGCTTCGCTGCATAAGCCCCAAAAAGTCGCCAAAGCTGGGAGTTTGAATGGGTAAGCTCGGTTTAGGGCTTAGGGTTTAGGTGTTTAGGGTTTAGGGTTGACGGTTGAGGGGTTTAGGGTTTAGGGCTTGGGAGTTTAGGGGATTTGAGATTTAGGGTTTAGGGTTTAGGTGTTTAGGGGGTTTAGGGGATGTAGGGTTTAGGGTTTAGGGCTTTGAGGTTTAGGGGATGTAGGGTTTAGGGTATGGTGTATTGTGATAGGCACTGTAAGCTTTAGGGAATTTAGGGTGTATACAGGCCTCCAGGGATTTTTTGTTTCCTTCACATGGGATGTTGCCTGTTGGAGCTGAAAACTGGAAGATGCACAAACCCAAGCCGAAAGCTTAAGAGGCAAAAAGCACACCCACCCCCCTCGTTTTGCCTCCATCCATGGTTTTCACGACGTCACCCGACACCATCAGAAACCACAAGGTGACAGCCACCATGGCCAACACCGGGCCTGGATGCAGATCTGAGACTTACAGGGCCCCTAACCCTGCGACATAAACAGTTGGATTTAAAATTACGGCTTTGTGGTTTTTGGTGTAGGCTGTACTACAACCAAACCCCACAGCCTGCGTCTTAAGCACCACTGCCCCATTTAGGGTCCCCGAAGGTCACGCGATCGTACCCTTGGGGTAGAAAGGCCCTCTAGTGGGAATTAACCAAAAGCCCTACTGCTGCGGGTATGTACTTATGTACGTATGTATATGTATGCAGCATGCATGTATGCATGCATGTATGTATGTATAGGTGTGTGGGTGTATGTGTATATATGCATGCATGCATGCAGGTATGTATGTATGTATGTATGTGTGGTTACATGTATGTATGTGCATGTAAACGTCTGTGTGTGTAATTATGTGTATGTGCATGTGCATGTGCATGCGCATGTGCCGGTGCCTGTGCCTATGGCATGTGGATGTGGATTTGGATGTGCCTGTGCCAGTGCCGGTGCCGGTGCCCGTGCGTGTATGTGCGCGCATGGATGTATGTATGGACGGAAGGTATGTCCGTATCGGCCTATCGCTTTCAAGGATGTTTATATGGGCCAAAACGGGCTTCTCTTGGGGATCTACAGGTGTTGTTCACGTTTGGAATCCAGAACACATATTCTTGAATCGAGGAAAGTAGGGGGCTTCATACTACGAATGTACATGGGTGGGGGCCCCCAAAGGAATAAGATGACTACCTGGTTGCAGTAGTCTGCGGTTTAGGGCATACAGACACCAACGAGAAGAATACTACATATGACCATATCTATTAGGTACCGGAGCTTGCATGCCTGGTATACTGTTGCCTTCACGGACTGTGCAAATGTCGGAATTCAGTTGAAAAAACTAACAATGCTTGTTCTGCAGCATACAAACTTGCCGGCCACAGACTCTGGCAAAGTCAAATGCGCTTACAGGAACGAGATTTCTCAGCCAGGGAGACCCCTCTAGTATTCACGAAACCCTCTGACATCGAGCACGGCAAAATTTTGCTACAGCTTATCGCAAGAGGTAACAAAATCCTCGTCATGACGCGCTTGTATGCCCGTGACTCTTACTCTGATGCTTTCTTGGCAGCTGCATTACTAGCCTTCTAGTCTCATACCTTCCGTTTGTTGCTGTTGTTCGCTTGTTGCTAGTGGCAGGAATGCTAGCGCTTTGCTGTTACCAGCTTGCTGCGAGTACTCATTGCATTGCCGATGTGATGCGTTTAACACTATTACCGTTATCGCTACCAACAGTGTTCGTGCTCTGTTTGTTGAAAACTGTCTATTTCAGGGCTCGGGCCGAGAGCATGCAGGTGAGCAGCTGGGAAGTGCGCAGCACAAAGCTAAACCCTTTTAGGCCCAAACCTTGCAACCCAAAATGTTGAGGCCTCTATTTCTGCAGTGGGTTTAGGATTTAGGAAGATTTGATTTCGGGGTTTACGAGGGCTGAGGATTTAGAGGTTCTGCTTTAGCCTGTAAATTCAACTCCGTCTCAGAGAAGGGTGTTTGAGTCGTTCTGAGCAAGGTCAGCTTGCCACATGGGCATTGACAAAGAACTCTGGGGCCGCGTCCTGCGAAGAACTGGTCATCGCGAAGATACTTGTATGCAAGAGTCCACCAGCTGACCTGGCAGGGCCGGCCCCAATACCTGAAAAAATCCCTAAACCCGAATCCCCTAAATCCCTAAACCCTAAACCGGCAACGAAAGCCCTAAGCTCTCAAGCTCCCTTGTTTAAAACCCTCAACCTCCCCGTAAAACCCTTGACCCTACCTTGTTTAGGGTTTCGGGTTCAAGCTTTCACCCTAAACCCTCCATAAACCCCGGGACACGGTTGCACTAAACACGCCAACGGCCTACGTGCGACATGATCTCCCAGAGTATGGTCCGCCAGAGTTCTTGAAAAGGCCAAACAGGTACTACTCATAGGGTTTAGGGTTTAGGGTTTAGGGTTTAGGGTCGTTTAGGGCTTTAAGGTTTCAGGGCTGGGGGGGTTTTAGAATTTCGGGCCGTGGGGCTGAGGCTCTAGACAACCTCAATCTGGTCACACCCTAACCCTGGTACCCAGAGACTCCAATATCCCTTAGTTAAGGAACCTTACATCATAGTAGGATCCCTAATATGATTTAAGGTATATTCCTTAATTAAGGGATATTGGAGTCTCTTGGTACTGCGCCTTGAACCCTAAACCCTAAACCCCACACCTAGAATGTCCTATATTGGCCTTCGGTTGGGGTCGTGTCAAGCCTTACCTCCTTCATGTTCTGCAGCCCTTCAGTTGCAGTCTGCCCTTTCCTACAGTTCGGGTTCAGGGTCTAGGCTTTAGGGCTTAGGGTATAGCATTTCGGCACGCCGGCTTTGTGGCAGAATGCAGGTGGCTTGCGGGAATAGGTCGCTACCTCAAGCTCCGAATCCCTGTCAAGGCCTAAACAAACCGATCAACTCCTTCCAAGGCCTAACTATACACCTACGAAGCCCTAAACCCTAAACCCTACCTTCGATGCAAGTATCCTAGGAGCCTCAGGAAACAGTTTGCCTAGGTCACTTTGGCACAACGTCATTATGTTCATTCTCAGAAACACAAGTTCCATGAACTCTCGTAAGCACTTACAGGAGTCCATCAAATCACTGTAAACTAGCAACTGCTGTTGTTACAACTTTATGTTCATTATTACCCATACAATTGTTGTTAGTATGTTTACTACTAGCAATATGATTATTGATTATTGTTAGTGGTACTTGTAATATTAGTGGCATCAACAGTTCAAGTGTCAGTCCTGAGACCTGAAGACCCTCCCTCAACCGAAAATTCTGGCGTGTGGGACTTTGCATGGTGCCTGGCCCTGCGATACATCGAGCGCACTGTCGAAGTTGCACACCTTCAGCTGTAAAGATGATTGACTCGCCATTCCCTAGGCCTAGCCATGCCCAACGACAGAAAAGCATTTAGGAATTCAGATGACCGTGGACGTGTTTTAAGGGTGCTGCTTCAGTGCTGAGGACTGCTGAAAAGTCGGCAACTACGTCGCGTCTAGGTTCTTTACAAGTTTGGCGTGATGTCTTAGGAGCAGTGGTTTGACGAAACTGGAATTAAAAAAACAGGAACGATTGCACCCTCAGTCCTAAACCCCAGGGGTCCACTTTGTCTCGGGCGACTCAAGAAGCAGTGTACTACTTTAAGCATGTACACGTTCTTTGAATATAGCAACTTATAGCCCCATATCAGGCACATCAGACAACACTTCTAAATGACCCAAGACCCTTAACCCTAAACCCTGAACCTTGGAGCTCTTTTTTGCTCAACCCGGCAGGTAGGTTTCTCCACCCAGGCACCCGCGAGACCAGCGATGCCTGCAAAGCATGGGTTCAACGAATAAGGCTTTGGGGTTAGGTTTATTGTTTAGGGGTTTTGGGGTCAAGATTAGGGTTGAGGGCATATCGCAAGTAAAACCAGTGATCTCAGAAGACGTCGTAGCATCAAGTATTACAAGAACAATTGTATCATGGCCATGTAGGCACACTCACCACAGAGTTGCCAAACAACAATGGCAAGATCAAGACTACACAAATTATCGCTAGTGACAGCACAAGCAATAGCATTGTATGTAATACCGTATAAACCTCGCTATAATTGAAAGTGAAGGCAAGCAAAGGCTTATGATTGCAGTAGCAGCAGTAGAAGGAGAAACAAGCACTACTGCAGCAGCAGTTGTAGTCGTAGTAGTAGCAGCAGTAACATTTGCAGTAGCAGTAGCATTAGCCAGTAGCCAGTACCCAGTACTCACTAGCCCAGTAGCGGTAGCAGTACCAGTAGCAATAGGAGCTACTACTGCTGCTACTACTATTGCTACTACTACTACTACTCCTGCTACAACTACTACTGCTACTACTACTACTACTACGACTACTACTACGACTACTACTACAACTACTGCTACTACTACTACTACTACTATTCTTGCTACTACTACTACTACTAGTACTGCTACTACTACTACTGCTACTACTACTACTGCTACTGCTACTACTACTACTACTACTACGACTACTACTACTTATACTACTGCTACTACTACTACTATTCTTGCTACTACTACGACTACTACTACTACTACTACGACTACGACTACGACTACGACTACGACTACGACGACTACTACTACTACTACGACTACTACTACGACTACTACTACTACTACTACTACTACTACTATTCTTGCTACTACTACTGCTACTACTACGACTACTACTACTACTACGACTACTACTACTACTACTACTGCTACAACTACTACTACTACTACTACCGCAGGACGAAAGTTCGCCACACTGCCTTCAACTCAACATATGTGGTCGTGCCACCCCTTTTCCCCCTTAGACTCCTCCACAAGATCCCCAAGGCTCTCCGCCGANGGACGAAAGTTCGCCACACTGCCTTCAACTCAACATATGTGGTCGTGCCACCCCTTTTCCCCCTTAGACTCCTCCACAAGATCCCCAAGGCTCTCCGCCGAGAACATTATAGTAGTAAACACTTTATTCCGGGGAATTAACTACGCCGCCACGCTGGCCACATAACAAGGACTTCTGGCCTCTCTGCTTCTCCGCTGTACATGTTCATGGTACTTTCGGACAAATGTCGAAACTTTTGTCCCGGTGATGTACTACTAGTACTACTACTACTACTACTACGACTACGACTACGACTACGACTACGACTACGACTACTACGACTACGACTACGACTACGACTACGACTCCGACTGCGACTGCGACTACGACTACGACTACTACGACTACGACTACGACTACGACTACTACTACGACTACGACTACGACTACGACTACGACTACTACTACTACGACTACTACTACTACTACTACTAAGTATACTACTATTCTTGCTACTACTACTGCTACTACTACTACGACTACTACTACTACTACTATTCTTGCTACTACTACTGCTACTACTACGACTACTACTACTACCGCAGGACGAAAGTTCGCCACACTGCCTTCAACTCAACATATGTGGTCGTGCCACCCCTTTTCCCCCTTAGACTCCTCCACAAGATCCCCAAGGCTCTCCGCCGANGGACGAAAGTTCGCCACACTGCCTTCAACTCAACATATGTGGTCGTGCCACCCCTTTTCCCCCTTAGACTCCTCCACAAGATCCCCAAGGCTCTCCGCCGAGAACATTATAGTAGTAAAAATTTTATTCCGGGGAATTAACTACTACGCCACGCTGGCCACGTAACAAGGACTTCTGGCCTCTCCGCTTCTCCGCGGTACATGTTCATGGTACTTTCGGACAATCCTCCGTATGTCGAAACTTTTGTCCCGGTGATGTACTACTACTACTACTACTACTACTACTACTACTAGTACGACTACTACTACAACTACTACTACTACTACTACGACTACGACTACGACTACGACTACGACTACGACTACGACTACGACTACTACTACCACTACTACGACTACGACTACGACTACGACTACGACTACTACTACGACTACTACTACTACTACTACGACTACGACTACGACTACGGCTACGACGACTACTACTACTACTACGACTACGACTACGACTACTACTACTACTACTCCTACTACTACTACTACTATTCTTGCTACTACTATTACTACTACTGCTACTACGACTACTACTACTACTACTAGTACTACTACTACTACTACTCCTGCTACTACTACTACTACTACTACTACTACTACTACTACTACTACTACTAGTACGACTACTACTACTACAACTACTACTACTACTACGACTACTACTACTACTACGACTACTACTACTACTACTACTACTGCTACTGCTACTGCTCCTGCCACTGCTACTGCTACTGCTACTGCGACTAATTACTACTAACCTACCTACCTACCCATCTATCCACCTACCTACATTCAAACCCTCAGACCGGTAAGGCCCACGCTCTAGACACGACCCCAGACCCTAAACCTTAGACCCTACACCCTAAACCGTAACGCTTAAACCCCAAATCCTACACCCGAAACTCTAAGCCATAATTAGACCCTAAACCTCAATCCCCCAAGCTGAATCCCCAAAACATTAACCCTAAACCTTAACCCCCAAACCTTAATCCCCAACTCTTAATCCCTAAACCTCAATCCTAAACCTTCATCCCCAAACCCCAAACCTCGAGAACCCCACGACCGGCCCTGCAAGGGCCTGCGTCAGCGAATCGTAGAAGAACACCTGAGGGGATTTAAGGGGTTCCGGTTTAAGACTTTGGAGTTTAGGGTTTAGGAGCTCAGGCTATAGGGATTAACGTCTGACGGCTGGGTTTTAGGGTTGTTGTGCTTCTGTTTGGTTTTGTAAACGCAGTGCAGCGCCTAAGCATTTGAGCATTTCCTCGTAGTCGAGCGTGAGGGTGGTAAGCTACTGATGTTCCGACATTCTGGCTTCTGTTTGTGGGCCTTGATCCAAAGTGCAGTGGGCGTAACATAGGGGCCTTGTTTAATTGGAATCGGCTTTGGGGAAGGGGGGGGGGGGAAATTTCCTGCATGATCTCAGCGTTTAGGGCTGGTTGAGGGGTTTAGGGTTTGGGGTTCTGTCGGGTTTGGGGTTCTGTCGCATTGGGTTTAGGGTATAGGGCCAAGATTAGGGTTTAGGGGGTCAGGGATGGCCTTTCTGTAAACCTTGCCCTCTGAACAGTCCTGCCGACCCCTTGCCCAGTACTCCTGGCCGACCCGTTGCCCAGTACTCCTGTAGACTGGTGTTCCAAGAACTCATCACATGTGAGAGGGCTGGATTATGCAATGCGGCAATCTCAGGAAGCACCAGCCCCCAAATCCATAACTCGAATGCGGCCCCCAATGAGGATGCCAGGTTGCACGATGTCCTGTCGACAGTCGCCAGCGGCTTGCCTGACCGACTTCTGTGAACTTCTGGGAACATGGGCGAGTTTCAGTGAGTTTAGGGTTTAGGGTTCTGGAAGGGGTCATGGGCGAGGTCCAAATTTCTCTGCAGAGTTTGATGACTATCCAAGCATTTACGGCTGTACTCCTGGAAGACATCGACAAGAAACTCGGGAACTCAAGCGGTATCCGGTAGTCTTTCAAAGATGTCTCTTGTGTTGGCCAAGGCACCATCTTAATAAGCATCGCTGACACTGCGGAACTCTACCGTCCGCAGCAAGCACCATGACACCAACCACAACCGCTTTAAGAAACTCACAAGTGCATCCTAAGCCCTGAAAACCCAAGTCCGAATCCCTAAGCCGCAACCTGTGCTATCCAGATGCCAACGCTGCCCCGAATCCTAGACCTCTAAACCCTAAACCCTGACCCTTATCCTAGACCTCTGAGCCCTAAGCCCTAAGCCCTAATCCTAGACCTCTGAACCCTAAACCCTAAATCCCAGTTCCTAAGACCCTCAACGTCAATTCTGCTAGAAGTACCCTAAACCCTAAACCCTAGTCAATTCTGCTAGAGTCGCATCCAGCACAGTAGATTGGTCGATCAAGGGTTGCGAGAAATTCTCCTGGACGATGACCACGAAGACCTTGTTGGGCTTAGGGGTTCCTTTAAAGGGATTCTAGAAATAACAGTATTTTGGGGCTTAGGGGTTTAGGGGTTTTAGGGGTTCCTTAAAGGGATCTGTAAGGGTTCCTATAAGGGATCTATAAGGGTTCTATGAAGGGTTTAGGGTTTAGGGGTTTCGGGGTTTAGGGATTTAGGGGGCTTAGGGGGCTTATGCAACGCCTGGATTTTGGGGGTTAAGGATTTTGGGGGGCTTGAGGGGTTGAGGGTTTGAGGGTTTTGTGTAGGTCCTGAAGATTTCAGCTCACTCGGCATGGAGGTTTATGGCTGAGGCCTTCGGGTGCGGAGCCTGGGTCCATTTTTCAGAAGGCCGGGTGCACATTAGTTTTGTTGCTTTCTGCATTGGGCGAAATCTTGCAAACATGGGGCCCATGATGGCCATCACCGTCGCCGGCTTTTGACATACTCCCATTCCGGGGTGGGGGGAGCTTTGGCGATTCACGCAGTTTGGTGGATGAGGGTTTAAGTCGAACACGCTCGCATCCCTAATCTAATGCCGGAGCCCCCAAGACTAGGGCCCAAAAAAAGCACATAAGCAAAAATTAGGATAGGGATATCCCATATAAACCCCCTTATAATGAAGCCCAATAAGGTAGGGATATCCCTTTAAAATGCTTATGCTTATGTGCTTTTGGGGGTCNGCACATAAGCAAAAATTAGGATAGGGATATCCCATATAAACCCCCTTATAATGAAGCCCAATAAGGTAGGGATATCCCTTTAAAATGCTTATGCTTATGTGCTTTTGGGGGTCCCTACTAAGACGTAATCCGATCCTAGTCCGAGTAGAGTACGGGGATAGCTCCTTATCGAATTGACTCCAGGATCCTCCCTAAACCGTAAACCGTAAACTTGCCCTAAAACCCTAAAACCCTGAAACCCTGAAACCCTAAACCCCTAAAAACCTGAAACCCTGAAACCCTAAAACCCTGAAACCCTACGTCGTCAAGTTTAGGGCCTCCATGGGCTCTCAGGGTTCAAGGCTTGCGGAGAAAGGCCTTCGAACCTTCGGAAGGAAAAGCTCCAACCCAGAGACTCCAATATGCCTTAATTAAGGAATGTTCCTTAACCCATATTAGGGGTCCTACTATAATTTAAGGTATATTCCTTAATTCAGGGATATTAGAACCCCCTAAACCCTAAACCCTATAGCTCCCTTAAGGGACCCCTTAAAGGAACCCTAGGTCCCTAGGTAATCCTTCATTAAGGGATATTGGAGTCTCTGGGAAGTCTTTTCGGTTCATAGTATTACTTTAAGGGCACCTCTAGGGGTTTCTTAGGGTTTTCGGGGTTTCCTTTAAGTTCTAGGGTTTGGAGGTTTAGGGGTTCAGGGGTTCCTGAGTAACCCCTTAATAAACAAGGGTACCCCTTTTCCTAATATTCAGTTTTAATAGCGGGAGCTAAAAAGAAAAAGGGCAACAGGGTACTACTCAGGAACCTAGTAGACCCTAATCCTATAGATCCCTTATAGAACCCTTTAAGGATCCCTTATAGAACCCTTTAAGGGGCCCCTTAGCTCATTAAGAGCATCTCGCACACCGGGGAACTTCCCCAGTCCTATAGTTCTATCAAGTTCAAGCATAAGGACTGAATCAGGGAAAGCTTAATATTTAGGGTTTAGGGTTTAGGGTTTTGGGCCCCATTATACTATAATTCCAATAAGGAACCCGAAAAATAGTAGGGGTAATTATTAAGCCTTGAAGCCTCCAGGGCTTTAGGGTTTTCGGGTTTACGGAATGCTTGGCGTCAGTATGTGAGGGCTCAGTCGGGCCTTGCATGTTGCCGCCTTGCATCCCAGGGACCAATTGAATAAAGACGGTGAGCAGCAGCAGGATCACCTCTGCACGCAGGCGGCTTTCTGCAACGCTATGCCTCACAATCCGGCGATTGGGGTTTGGGGTTTGGTGACCCCCAAGTCTAATGACCAAAAAACGACATAAACATAACGGCCTGACATTAGGGCCATTAGGGGCACAAGAGCCCCTAGTGCAGCGCTGCACGGCAAATTTTATGCCTTGCAGTCGAACACAGGTCGATGAACTATGTACCCGCAGCTTCAACCATTCACCCTCGCACCGAGTCTACTTAACCTCTCAACCCCGAAAACCTACAA
Source organism: Symbiodinium sp. clade A Y106 (assembly GCA_003297005.1). Lineage (NCBI taxonomy): Eukaryota > Dinophyceae > Suessiales > Symbiodiniaceae > Symbiodinium > Symbiodinium sp. clade A. The sequence goes on along the minus strand of BGNK01001393.1, from coordinate 21,296 downwards.
ATTAATCCTAAACCCAAAACACTAACACCGAAACATCAAGATCGGTGCCCTTGCAGCCGTGCGGCACCCTAGATCTTTCGACCTACCCCGCTACCACGTAAGCTCTCCCTCCGCGCGAAATCAAACTCAGAAAGCTGGAACTCAACGAACTCCGAAGCCATTCTGTTCCCCTAAACCCTAAACCCTAAACCCTTAAGCACCCAGCCCGAAACCTTCATCGCCGGACATATTCAAAATCCGATGAACGTGTGAATATCCCGCATCACTTCAACCCCCGAGGCAAGAAGCCCTTAAACCCTAAACCCTAAAACCCTAAAACCCTAAAAGCCAAGCCTCTAAACCCGAAAGCCGAAGAACCAAAGCTTATACCCTTTCACGCGGCCCTTCGAGCCCTGAACTTCTCAAACCTCAACATTAGGGCGCCAAAAAAGCAGACAAGCAAAACTTAGGGTTTGGGATTTAGGGTTAGGGTTTTAGGTTTAGGGTTTGGGGTCACATAGGCAAACTTAGGATAGGGGAATCCCATGTAGGATTTGCGGGGCCTTGGCTTGGGTTTTAGGGCAACAATGAGGATAGGGGTATCCCAAATAAATTCCCTTGTTTTGAAGCCCAATAAGGTAACGATATCCCGGGGTCCCTAAAACATGTCGCAAAAACGTAGCTGCGACTCAAGCAAATCCTTGAGCCGATTTTGCAACGTCTCTCATAAAGAAGAACCACACTTTCGGGTTTGGGGTTTAGAGGCTTTCGGCTTTACGGCTTAGGGTGTAGAAGGTTTAGGGTTTAGAGGCTACCTAGGAAAAGCCTTCAAATCCCGAGCCCCTAAACTTCAACCTCCCCTGAATGCCATGTCAAGCAGCGGTGTGAATGCCCCCTAATCGGCCCAGGACATCGGTACCCACCTTTCGCGAACAAGAACTCTGTTCAGGCTTTATTTGGGTTTAGGGTTTCGGGTTTCGGGAACCATTTTAGCCGGACATATTCAAAATGAACGTGTGAATATCCCTCATCACTTCAACCCCCGAGGCAAGAAGCCCTTAAACCCTCTAGGGGCAATGTCCTTTTGAAAGTAGACCAAGTTCAACAGGCTTTAGGGCTTAAGCTCCAGGGATTTATAGAATCGAGTCTGGGCAAGTGGTGTTGCCTTTGCAGTCCCGCCGGAGGTCCAGGGCTCAGGGATTAGGGGATTGTTGGCTCAGGGTTTGCGCGTAGCGTTTCGGGACAACCGACCGGAACATCCAGAGGATAATATTGATGCTGCTGGTATAGAAATGTATGCTCATGGTCATGAAACAAAGACGAAAGACAGATCGATGGGGATGCTGCCTCAAATGATTATGGCGGCGTTATTGCTGATGTTGCTTGATGCTGTTGGCGCTCGCGCTGTTGCTGATGAGGATGCGCACATGCTGAAGATGTTGATGAAGACGACGGCAGTTCTCAGACAGAAAGCTAGCACTAATGGCACAAGTATTGATAATACCGTAACAATTATGATGCAGATGACAGCAATGATGCTTAAAATGAGCAGAAACCCTTCGAGCCATCACAGACACCGTTAGACGCACTGTCAGAGTAACCTTTACTAGCCCTAGGGTTTAGGGTTTAGGGTTTAGGGTCTAGGGTTTAGGGTTTAGGGTTTAGGGTTTTTTAGGGTTTAGGGTTTAGGGTTTATCCAACTCGCACCTCAAAGGTAATCCCCAGGCCCTGGTGTGTTGCAAAGAATCGAGGCTCGGGCAAAGAGCGCCAAATCCCAGGTACTGGCCTGCGGTGGACGATTTGTGAGATTTGAGTGGGAGTAAGGCTTTATTTTGGGGGTTCAAGGATGTTGAAGGGTTTAGGATTTAGGCTCATAGGCAAGTAAACTTAAGGTGTCAAGCTTAGGGTGTTATGATCAATTGGGGATTTATGGCTTTCAGGCTTCCGCGCCTGGTTTGCTACAATCAAGCTTTTTCTCGGGTTTAGGGTTTAGGGTTTAGGGTTTCCTTCTGGGCGACTTGACCTGGCCGTGCGCAGAATTTTGGTGGTCCTTCGCTGGTAGGGTCTCTACCCGGTGCCTAGGAGTAGAGCAAGCGTGCCCCTTACCGGGGCAGTTCCCCCAAAGCCGCGGCAGGCTTAAAGGTTGAGGTTGTCAAGCTTCAGGGATGTTACAACTTCTTTCAAGCAAGGGCCGAAATTATTGGACTGGGGTTTGGGGGTTGCGCATGTCGAGATATTAAGGATCCCCGAGGTATGGTCTTGGTAATGATTCAAGCCACCTGCGCTAAACCCTACGATGCCCGTTATCGTAACCCCTATCACAATCTCTTGAAAGGAACCCGTTAAAGGAGTCCCTAAACCCTAAACCCTAAACCGAGTCATAACCTCTAACCCCCCAAACCCACAACTTGCGTGGTCTGCAGGAAGGTTCGAGCTCGTGTTCTTCAGCCCTAGGAACACCCAGAAAACACGCCCAAGCAAGTGCCCATAGGGTTTAGGGTTTAGGGTTTAGGGCTTGGGGTTTGGGGGCCGCTAAACCTTTCAACCCTCGCTGCAAAAAAAAACATACGCGCGTTTATGGTGACCACCCTCTACATCAATTAAAAGCATGTAGAGAATTTTGTAAGGAACTCTCTAAGGAACCCTTGAAGAAACCTTTGTCGAACCTGTAAAGGAACCCTTCAAGGAACATTTGTAGTATATAGAAACCTTTCACGAACACTGAAAGGAGCCTTTCAAGAACCCGAAGACCTGTGTGGAACCCTGTTAAACACGAAACCCTGAACCCTAAACTCTACACTCTACACCCTAAACCCCTTATAGTACCCTTATGAATCTGAGTAATCTCTTACAGTAATCCCAAAAGGGAACCTTTTAAAGGAACCCTAAACCCCTAAACCGAAAAACCCTCAACCCTAAACCCCTAAGAGTTACCCTCTAAGGAGCCCTTAGGAGACCTGCCACTCGTAGCTCTCCCGGGCTTTTCTATCCACCTCCGTGTAGCTCACCTCAGCTTGGGTTTGGTTGAGGGTTTAGGGTTGAGGGTGTAGGGTTTAGGGGGGTTTAGGGTTTAGGATTTGGGGTTTAGGGTTTTGGGATTCGGGCAATTAGGGTTTAGGTTAGAGCTTAGGGATTACAGTGATTAGTGATTAGGCTTTCGTTGAAGGGTCTTTTACGGCTTGGGACTTTAGTACACTGCTTTGGGTCTGAAAGGTCTTGGACTGAAGGATCTTTAACGATTCTGCCAGGGTTTCATGCACAAAGCTTGTCTGGAGGGCGCGTCTGAAGTTTAGAGTTCAGTGCTGGGGCTCTAGGGTCGCAGGTCAGTTGGGTTTATGATGGAAAGTGTGGGGCCTTGAGGCTCCTCGCCAACCGGACAAAGCGAATGGAAGAGTAGGGTTTAGGGCTCAGGGGTTTAGGGTTTAAGCGCCTAGGGCTGAGGGACACTCGATGCTTCAAAATGTTAGAATTCAGAGCTCTGGACGCTTGCAGGGCCGAGCATGATCACTATTGCATGGCAGATATTTGTGCCTGGCGTGCCGGCCGAACATTGGAACCTACCCCAGCTGCCTAGCTTAAGTGAAGGTTCACCCTGCGATTATGAAGATAGAGCGTCGCAGAAAGGATAAAACGGTGATGCACTGTACAATTAGTTGATCGTGTTCTTGTTGATGAAGATGACAGTCGTGGGATTGGCTTGGCGAAGGCAGCGGCGACAAAAATTGTCTGTATTGGCATGGGCACACCTTATGCACGGATTCATGGCATTGCAATTATGTCGAGCATCCAACGGCAGAGCTACTCAACTAAACTGCAAACCCCAAACCCTAAAACCCTAAACCCTGAACCCTAATCGCTTCGGCCCTAAAGCCCTCACCCCGAAACCCATCCTCGAGTGCCCTAAACTCTGAGTTCAGAACCGAAGGCTTCAGCTCCCTTTATGTTACATAAGAAAGAAATGGGAGTTTCCGAAAATAGGGGACCCTAATATAGCACCCTAAATAGCAGGATCCTTATTATAAGGACCCCACGATAAGGTACCCCTAATTTTCGGAAACTCCCAAATAGGTCCTTCTACCCAGAAAAGAATGAAAATACTATATGATTTCTGATAATTACTGCTTCAGATTCTCAAGGATTGGGCATCAGATGCTGAGAGACATTGGCTTCGGTTTTCCAGGTTTCAGGGATAATGTCTAGGGCTCAAGGTTCAAGAGTAGAGGTAGTCAGGACAGGGTTTGGAGCATGTGTACTTCTAGGAGTAGTTGGGGCTGATGCTGCCTCAAATGCCATACCACATATTGAGGGCACCAGCATGTTTAGGCGTTAAGTCCTTAGCCCTAAAAACCGTGTGATGTGGTAAAAAACCTTAGATCCTAAACCCCAGCTTGTAAACCCTTAACCGTATAAACCCCAAGCACTAAACTCTGCTTCAAACATCCTAAACCCTATATACTGCAAACCCTGAACCCTGGCTTATGAACCCTAAACCCTAGAAACCCCCTAAACCCCATATACCCTAAGCCCTCTAGTTCGTGGTTGGGATAGGATTAGAAATGTACATGTTTATTCCTTATTGGGTTTAAGTATCCAGAAAAATGTAATATGCTACCCAACTATGGCTCTTTCCTACTGTAAACCCCATAAACTGGGCTTTTAAGTAACCAGGGAGCAAAAGGTATAAACTTTTATTTCATAATGGTTCCTTTAAGAAAAAAGTATGAAAGTATGGTACTCCAGAAATTACCCTAAACCCTAAACCCCATAAGCCCTGCAATCCGGCCCGAGTCGCACGTGTGCCGCGCGCGGATGTTCCCGGGCTGACTGGGCTCAAGGCGCCCTGGTTCCCAGAGACCCCAAGGGGTACCCTTGTTTATTAAGGGGTTACTCAGGAATCCCTGAACCCCTAAACCTCCAAACCCTAGAACTTAAAGGAAACCCCGAAAACCCTAAAAAACCCCTAAAGGTGCCCTTAAAGTAATACTATGAACCAAAAAAGACTTCACAGAGACTCCAATATCCCTTAATTAAGGATTACCTAGGGACCTAGGGCTCCTTTAAGGGGTCCCTTAAGGGAGTTATAGGGTTTAGGGTTTAGGGGGTTCTAATATCCCTTAATTAAGGAATATACCTTAAATTATAGAAGGATCCCTAAATGCTTTAAGGTATATTCCTTATTAAGGGATATTGGTTGATGAGTTGCTATACTGGGGGGGGGGGGGCTTTTTTTTTTTTTGGGGTAAGGGGTTTGGCAGTTTAGGTGGAGGGGAGTGGAGTATTTTATGGGGGGTTTTNTTAGGCGTTTAGGCTGTAGGGTTTAGGGTTACTTTAGGGGGGTATTATGAGGGTTACTATAAGGGTTTTGGGTTTTGTTGTTTGGGTTGTGTTTGTTGAGGTTTGGGTGGTGTAGATCTACTGGTGGGGGGGGGGGTGTACTTTTTATGTTTAGGGTTTAGGGTTTAGGCGTTTAGGCTGTAGGGTTTAGGGTTACTTTAGGGGGGTATTATGAGGGTTACTATAAGGGTTTTGGGTTGCTTTAGGGGTGTATTATGAGGGTTACTATAAGGGTTTTGGGGCTAAGGGTTTGGAGCTCAGGGTTTATCGCACTTCGGCACTTTGCTGCTCAGAGTTTCGTTGTGGTTGGCCGGGCTGGACACAGTGGACACGAGACCCATGAACCTTTAGCTACTTTAGCTCACACTACACGTTGAAGTACCAAAAAAGGTTTCGGGCAGTAGCAACTGGGGTTTAGGGTTTAGCTCGTCTTGGGGAAGCATGTGACTTAATGCCTACGAGCATGAAACCTGACCCAGCCTCAAGCTCCAACCGCAAAACCCGAAAAGCTCAAGCCTCAACCTGAAACTCTAAACTTTAAACCCTGACGACCTAAGCCAAAACATCGAAACCGTAACCCCACGGCATCAAACGATCAAAGTCCGAGTCCAAAGACCATGTGTATACAGATAAATAAAATAAAAATAAATATAAATATATATATATATATGGTACCCCCCCCCCCCATGTACCCACGCCTGTCTTCTCAATCTCGGCTTTGGGAAGGCATGGGTTCTTGGGATGCCCTTGTTTCCATGCCTTTCTCCGAAATCTCAGCTGCAGGACGGCGTGCGTTANTGGGAAGGCATGGGTTCTTGGGATGCCCTTGTTTCCATGCCTTTCTCCGAAATCTCAGCTGCAGGACGGCGTGCGTTAATGGGATCGGGGGCGTGCCTGTAGATCGTATGTTTCTTCCTGATCTTTTAGTACAAAACTCTCGCCGCGGACGAAGATAGGGCGTATTCAACAGTATTCAATAGAATACGTTTTGAATACATTTGAATACGGAATGTTGTGGTTTGACAATGCATTTTGCATTTTGAGCCTGTCGTTGTTCTGTGGATAGTCGTCATTTTGTGCTGTATAGATACTATAGACATCGCGCGGTCATTGCGGTAACATAACACTGGTAATGCTGTGCGAGGTAACATATCCACTGTGCCATGCTCTCTATGTGTTTGACTCTTTCAGAAAGCATTTCCCTTAATTATCATACAGCTGTCGTGATTGTGATTCATCCCGTCACTTCTGTTTTAGTATTTAGAAGTTTGGCCTGGCACAGCAAAGGACTTAACGACGTCCAGAAGTTCGTTTAGTTCAGCTTTGCCTTGTTTCCCGTCCAACCGCATCGTACAACTAGAAAAACTGAGTTTCATCTAGATAGATCTGTTACTACCCTTTTGACAGGTGCAACAATGTTGATGAAATTTAGTCGGTCTAATCACCAGTTGGATAGTTTGACGGATTGACCGGATCCACTTGTTGGGCACACATATGACATGTGTACTCTTGCGATGTGATTACATCTGCATATAAGTTACTGCATATTTGCGAACAAGAATAGGTATGAATCTCTGCTTGAAGACGTTACTCTCAGAAGACCACTTCATTGATCGTCTTCGTCCGTTATGTGCACGGAACTATACTTGTCGTCTACTGTTGTCTACGACTGAAGACTTGACTATGGGAAATTTAGTGTTATACGGAGACTGTATCGGCTTAGCTCACACTTTTCTAAAGGTAAATGTATAACTTGTGTTGCTTCATGTTTGCATGGGGATGTCTTTAATTGGTGCACTTTCATTTTTGTACGGCTTTAAGCGGTGCTTACAGTAAAGAGCACTACCCAGTACAATATACACAAGTCATCACAAAACTCTGGCATACAAGAGTCTTTAATGGTCATCACGTTTTAGGTGCGAAGCGAAACCTAAACGGTTCGGTACGAACAGACAAGCCCCAGCTCGATAGGATAGACATGACTCAAACGATGCACAGGCTTACGAGATGATCTAAACTCAGAATGAAGCATGTAAAGCTTACAGCTGATATCAATACAAGGCAGCGAGAACGACAAACTCATGTAATCAGTACCAACAATAATATAACTTAACCAAAGAGGAGTAGAATGGAGTAGAAAGCTTAATACGCAGCCAAAACATGTTGAATTCACTTCGGTCTTCACCTCTTTCTGCCGGCTTCTGAGAACAAACATGCCAGCAGAACAAGCCATCATTCTAGTGAGAGTGTTCGTGTATGTTGGTACACCGTGCAAGCACAGGTGCGAATCTTCGAAAAGTAATGGCTCGTCGGTTTATACTTTACCCAAATGTGAACAAGCGTTGGACTCAACAATTAATACACTTACTGTTGCAGGTCGGGCTAGTATAAAATAGTGTGAATAGTAGCCACAAGAATGTACCTAGGAACATTTTAATTCAGACATAGTAAGACAGGGGGAAATATAGAAGTAGCTGGGTTGGTATTACTGAAGCAATCAGAACGGTGAGTATAACCATCGTAGTAAAGACACTAGTCACGGCAACAGCANTCAGACATAGTAAGACAGGGGGAAATATAGAAGTAGCTGGGTTGGTATTACTGAAGCAATCAGAACGGTGAGTATAACCATCGTAGTAAAGACACTAGTCACGGCAACAGCATCATTGGCAAATGTAACAGTGAAACTACACTTGGTGCTGGCATAGAAGAACATATTAGTAGCTTAGTGTACTTCCCATATGACCAAGAATAGTGGAGATTGGAAAGATTTGTAGGGACGACGACGATCCCAGACAATTCAAGCACCAAGAGTGGGTACATGAGGGGGGAAGCATATATACATATATGTATGAATACATATGCGTATGTGTATATGTATATACATCTGATGCTTCTTCTGACAGGAATGATGCGAATATCACTTTCTGACATCAGGATTTCGGCGGAAAAACGTTTCACCCTCGACCTTCCACCCTCAACCTCAAAAGGCCTGCACGCTGAATCCTGCACCGTGCACCCCATGTGCCATGGTGACATAATGTCGTACACATATCCATCATAAACCCGATCCCAGCCAGTGGTCTGCAGCCTACACCCTAAATCCTACACCATAAACAATACACCATAAACAATGCAGGGCATTAAGGCTAAGGGTCTAAGGCTTGCCTCGCTGACTTTCACTGGCATGGGGAGATCCAGGTTGCCCGACGCCGCCTCAGCCCGCAGCACCTTTTCGCAAGGAGGTGACTGAGGGTTTGAGCACATTCTGGTAAAGCACAAGTCTATTACATTATACTTATCCTAGTTTAATATGGTATACTATAGAATACTATCGTATACTATAGCACGGTATGTTCTAGTTCTTCAACGTATATTCTAGTATATTCTTACAGCTTCAAAAGGGCTCGGGGGTGCATCGTTTTTCCGGTTCAGCGCTGGTTCAAGTTCCAGGGTCTGGGGCGCCGGCTTCGGTTTGGGGTTAAAGGCTGAGGTTTGATTTTTCGGCCACTGGCTCTGGAACTCAGCCACTAGCAAGATAGTGCCTACATGTTCAGGAAACACCTAATTCTGAGGTGTACAACCCTCCGGCCTGAAAGTAAACCCTAAACCTTAACCCTGAACCCTAAACCCTACACCTTAACCTTAAACCCTGTCAACCCTATATCCCGAACCCTCGAAGCGCTATGACCCTGCCGTCTAAACCGTACTTTAAGCCATTACCTGGTTCATCACGGTGGACAACCTAAACCCTAAACGGTTTAGGGTGTAACACCAAATCTCAATTCCGGGTTTTGCAACTTCCGTCTTCCGAATCTTGACGTACAACAACCTGCTGCTCCAGGATCTGGAGTAGGCTTTGGGGTTTAGGGATGGATTCGGCTTTACACTTTCGGGTTTGGCTTACTGGTTCAGTTTCCTAAGCGGAACCAAAGGTTAAGCTTTGAGATTGTATAGGGATTCTAGAACCCCAGCAAAATTACGATGCCCTGCTCTACTACTAAGATAGTACCCTAAACCCCAAACCCCTAATCAAACTACTCAGTCAAGCTATATGGCCTTATGGTTTCCGGAAATTGGAGCCTTTTCGTGGCAAGGTTAAAAGCCGTCAACTGAAGCCCCCTAGTTTCCGCATTAAGTTTAGGCTTGAGAGTTTAGGGGCTAAGAGTGTCGGGCTTAGTGGTTCCACCCTCATTGGTAAACCCTGGAGGACTCTTATAATCAATAGAACACCGTAAAACCATATGAAATCCAAGCAAGCAGCTCCTGTTAGAACCTAAACCCCAGACCGTCAAACACCAGAACCCTAACACCAGACCCTCAAACATAAAAACCGCCAAGCCCTGAAATCCCAGCCCATGACCACCCCCTTAAACCCTAAACTCCAAGATTAAAATTTAGGTTCCCCAGTGTCCCATTCATCCATTTTTCCTGGTAAAGGCAGAAGGTTACTACTTGGGAAGCCAGCAATCTAAGACCCGGCCTCTGTCGCATTTACGACGGGTGTCGGGGTCTCCAATTTGCTCTCAGCCTGGACTTGAAACGCCTCGCGCTTCGGGCACTTGAGGGCTTTAGGGTTTGGTCTGCTGGGTTTAGGGCTATAGGGTTTGAGGATCTTAGGGCTTGACGGTTTGAGGGTTTCGAGTTTGGGATTTAGGATTTTAATGAAAGAGCCTGAAGAAGGTTTCACCAAGACTTCATCCGTTTCTTGATGTTGGGGCTTTGGAAACGTAGACATTCCGGAACTCACAGGTTGGGTTTTCAATCTTCTGATGGGAGACAACGAGTCGAGTGCTCTGATACAGGTCTAGACCTCACGCTCGCTCTCTCTATCTCTCCCCTCGGCATAGGGACCGGTCACCCTCTCTCCTCTCTCTCTCTCTCTCTCTCCATCTCTCTCCATCTCTCGCCCCATCTCTATATATATATATATATATATATAGATATATAGATATACATCTGCATGCAGATATATACCTATATGTATATACACATGTAAACATATATACAAAAACATGTCTACATACTTATTCATATTATTTTCTTTTGATATATTCCTGCATGCAGGACTGTCACGGTGACAGGGCGATGGCTACAACATGGCCGCGCCATCTCAATCCCGACCATAAACCTTCCGCTGACCAGCCAATCATGGCACGGAATGCAAATGCATGGGCGAAGAAGATCGCACCCTCCAGATAAATTATAAGGCACAAATGTATGCATACGATCGAGCTGAAGTGAAGAGTCTGCCAGAGTATCTTCGATGCACCTCAGCAGCTGGCCGTACCGAGCATTGATCAAGGTACTTTGCACGAGGGTTGTGGCAAAGCACCATGCCAGGCACTTCCAGAGACCCGATGCCGGCCTTGGCACAAGCCAACAAGACATCTGTCTGGACTTCTTTCGCCCGAGCTATGGCGCGCGCTGCATCCGCCAAGGGCCCCACCGCGCACAGGCAAAATCCACATCCTCCACCATGCTGAGCTGCCCATGGTCTCTGCCGTCCGACCATGCAGCAGGAGAAGGAGGAGTAGTGGCAGTAGCAGCAGCAGCAGCAGGAGGAGGAGTAGTTGTTGTTGTTGTAGCAGCAGCAGCAGCAGAAGCAGCAGTGGTAGGAGTAGCAGTAGGAGTGACAGCGACAAGCATCAAAATCAGCAAAAAATCTCAGAAGCACACAGGGATCACACAAACTGTTGTGTTTGGAATGCTACGAGGACATCACCACCAGCATGTTAAGGTCGCACCCGAAACCTCGCGCCGCTTCGAGGTGCCTCTGCTACCGTCGAAGGTTCACGGCATCGGGGAAACCCTATTTCGAAAGTACTGAAGTAGAAGGGTTCAAGGTTTAGGGTGTAGAGTAAGCTGTGGAGTCGGTAATGAAACTGAAAATGCACCCTGATCTTGAGGCCTGAGTAACGACCAATACTATTCCTCTCAAGGTTCCTTATCCGCAAACCCTACACCCAACAAATGCTGGGTGGGAGGTGGGCACGAATGGCCCTGAAGCTTTCAGCCACATGGGGCTTTGTGTTAGTCAGGGGAGTTTCAGAGCGTACGTTAGGGATTTGAGCAATTGAACCTAGACCCTAAGCCCTAAACCCCAAATGAAGGCATTCAGGCGTTCTCAGTCTTGGGTTTATGCTCGGCCTCGTCGTTCGGGATGTTTGGAAGGTGACTCCTGCATCGGAAATGCCAACCTACAAACCACCGCCATTAAAAACACAAACGTGTTTTCAAGAAGGAAACTACAGAAAACCAGGACGGTAAGACTAGCATAAACAACAAGAATCGGCCTGACTGATTCTCGATATCGTTGCTACCATGCACCGATTGGAGGGTGGGTTCTGAAGAAGTCATTTACTGTTAAGATGGCGGCATGATGAGACATAGTAGTAAAGGCTAACGACATATCTGCGCAGGTAAGCCGAGCTATTCGAGAAGACATGCGGTAGCCAGTGGCACGAATGAAAACAAGTTGCTGGCCTTGCCAGTCATGTACCACAGTACACTTCATCATAGCAATGCCGCTGGCCACTGCAACCCGAGAACCCAAAACCCCGAACCCTTAAACCCCAGACTCTGTCCTTGAAGCATCGACATGCCAGATAACAAAGACATGAAGCGGAACACTTCAGTGTGCCGAGGCTGCTGCAGCTGTGCGAAGGTGGTGTGTCTAAGTGACGAAGTAAAGTGTATCTGATGAAAAAACTTTTGCGAACTCATAGTCTCTTGGCTGTCCTGCGGTTGAGTTTCTCCCAGGATTGAGGCTCAAGTAAATGCGTTGGTTAATAAGGCAGGAATGCTTGACTCGCTATCGATTTGCGAAATTGACAGCAAATACTTCAAGGCCACGATCCGAGCCCAAGGGCTTCAGGGCTTGGGGAATTTAGGGCGAGCGGTGAGAGTCTGAGGCTAAAGGGGGTGATATAGGGGCCTCAATAATTCGAATATGGTTTTGGGACCCATGATACTATAAATATAATAAGGAGCCCCCAAAATAGTATTGGCAATTATTAAAAATATTTAGGCCCCTATATTGGATATTTAAACAGCATGCTGGGTTGGGTCCCTAAACCCTAAACCCTCAACCCCTAAACCCTAACCCCTAAACCCTACACCCCAAAAACCCTAACCCCTAAACCCGGTTGGGGTTACCAGATCTTGGGTGCCGAGGCCTCTCGATGTCGCTAAGCCTTCGTTGAAGGGACTCGACGAGGGCCTCCAGCTGGCGAATGCCTCAGCCGACTGGAAAGATTCAGGTTTTAGGGTTTAGGGTTGGGGTATAGTGTATAGTAGTATATAGTACTGTAGGAACCTGATTAAGAAACCATGGGCCTTTATTAGGGTTCCTTAAATATATGAATCCTATTTTGGGGTTATAGGCCCAGGGTTTCTTAACCAGGTTCCTACATTAGGGTTTGGACCTGAGAGGTCAAAACTTCGGGTTTGCGTTTAGGGTTTAGGGCTTAGAGTCTTAGAGTCCAGAGGATAGTTCAGATTTCGGGTGTTGGATTTACTCGGCGTTCAAGCTTCTGGGGCGTGGAGATCGGAATTCGGAGTTTTTCGCGTCGCAGAAGAGAGGAAGGAACAAAGGATACCTGCTCTTTCCAGTGTTGATGCCCACCGCCACTCTCTCTTTGAAGTCCTGCGAGGACGGCTGGATCACACTTTCAAACCCCCTAAGCCCCACACCCTAAACTTTCAACCCTCAACATACAGATCCTGTTTTAGGAGTCCTGGATAGTATTCCTACAACCCGCATAGTAACCCTACTGGTACACCTCAGGGGCCCCGTGCAGGAACCCTCTACCCAACAAACCCTGGCATTCAGCCTTACTGGACTCTTGTTAAAAGTTACCACAATAAGGAAGCCATCCTACGTACATAGAGCTGCATTATACTAACTTAGAACCCTAAACCCTAAACCGCTGATCATGGTAACTTACCTTACACTACCAAACCCTACTTTTTGTAGGTTCTTATTCTTAATCCTAATATGGATTTGATGGAGACCCTGCAAAAAAGTAAGGTTTTGGTAGGTTACGGTAGGGCTTCAGGGGTTGAGGGCTTTAGGGGTCTGGTCTAGGGGTCTAGGGGTTTAGGGTTTGAGGGTTTGAGGGTTTAGGGGTTTGGGGTTATAGGTAAGCTAGATGCCCTAACAAGCACCCCAAAAACTGGTCTGGGATCCGCGCGCGCCTCATGGTCCTCCAGAGTCGGGGCATTAGGCATTAGGGATAGGGTTTAGGGATTAAGGTTTAGGGATTAGGGTTTAGGGTTTAGGGATTAGGGATTAGGGTTTAGGGATTAGGGTTTAGGGATTAGGGTTTAGGGTTTAGGGTTTGCCGTAGAGTGGCGCATAAGCGGAAGTATCTTGCGACAGTGTAATTTCGAGTGTGTCGTCTTTTGACGATTGGCCGTTGGAGCCTGTTGTGGATGGCTCTTTCATTTTAACTCTCCCACCCCACGCCGTCTAAGGCGGCCAGACCACCCAAACCTATTCCTTTTAGGGTTTAGCACCTAAACTCATTCCAAGCTTCTCTTTATTTCTCAACCAGCAANGGGCAGGGGCAGGGGCAGGGGCAGGGACAGAGGGGCGGTGCAGGGGCGGTACAAGCCAAAAAACACTAATTTTGCCAAATCCTGAAACCCCCTAGGTCCTTGAAATCTGCTCACTGGAGGTTCCGGGCGGCCCCTGGGGTGTCCCTTTTTGGGGGCGGCCGAAATGGCCATCCGGCTCCAGGTATTTCCTTTACTAGGGAGAACCTGCTCCGATACCACGCCTATCGTTGGTGCTACCGTCCCCATGGCTGTGGAGAGGCGGGCGAGCGTCTTGGGTCGCTCTGCGCCATCGAGGTCGAGGGGCTTAAGCGCCGCCCACCCACGGAGGTGGGGGGCAGGGATTAGGGTTTAGGGATTAGGGTTTAGGGTTTAGGATTTAGGGATTAGGGTTTAGGGATTAGGGTTTAGGGATTAGGGTTTAGGGTTTAGGGTTTAGGGATTAGGGTTTCGGGTTTAGGGTTTAGGGTTTAGGGTTTAGGGTTTAGGGATTAGGGTTTAGGGTTTAGGGATTTGGGTTTCGGGTATGGGATTGTAGGTACAGTCCACAGTCCTGGATCAATGAACCGCAAGGCCTTCAACTCTACATCCTAAACCCTACCTGGACCCTAAAAGAACCGACCTGCTTGAGGACTTATACCAGGAAAACATAGCAAGGAGACGCAGAAAGGTATATCGGGTTTGGGTAAACGTTTAACCCTAAATCAAGCTCACTAGCTGTCCTCTACAAACCTGCATGAACTCGGCAAGGAAACCACATTTTGGAAGCCGGCACGCCAAAAAAGCCACGCCCTATCTCTGCAATCCTAAACCCGAGGCCCTGAGCCCGGAGCTTAAAGTCCTTACCCGCAAAATTCACGACCGCGTGAGACCTAAGCTGCTAAATGAGACTGACCTCTTGACAGCTTCCCTAAACCCTAAACCCTCATCCCGAAACCCGAATCCCCAAACCCTAAACCCTCGATCAGTCTGAGTCGTCAGAACTGTCCGAGAGTATGCCAGCTGTCAGATTGTCTGGAGCCCGGCCGAGCCTGAGCCACTCGAGCCTTGCACTCTGGAAATTAAGAAGTGTTGCGTTCACGTCAAGCCAAAGATGCCCGTGAGTTGGTCGACTCTGACGGTGTAGTTTAGGCTGGAGCTCGAGACGCCAGTCGGTCATCTGGGTGTCTCGAGGCGGATGAGGTCGCGGAAGGCCTTGACAACCTCATTCGATACCTTCAGCTTTCTCAGGCAGACGCAGAGTTCAGACATTGAGTACCTGATGATGTCCAGTGCCTCAGCCTCAGTTCATGAATTGAATGAAGCCGCCCCGCCCCACCCCACCCCACCCCACCCCACCACACCCTCCCCCACCCCAACCCACCCTGCTCCACCATCCCACCTCTGCACCCACCCAAACATGTAAGATAAGAATACTCTCCATTGTAGTTCCTTTTTTGTGTTGTCTTGTAGGATCCTAAATTTACAAAATGCTGAACCACAGAACGGACAAGGTTTGGTGGCTGGGTCTGCCGGACCTGGAGTTTAACTTCGTACAGGGTCTCGGGATTAGATTGGCATTTCTTTCGAACTAGGCGTTGTATCTTGGATCCTTAAATACACATACTGCTAACCCTAACCCTGAACCCTAAACCCCTAAATCCTAAACACTAAACCCTGCTAGCCCTACACCCTTAACCGGGACTCTGCAGAACGCGTCCCGGATTTCTGAAAAAACTCCGTATGTGGCGTGAAATCTTTCGAAGAGTTGACAGACTCGTGCAAGTGGTAAACCTGGCATGCCGGACAATCAACCGGTTTAGAGCATAAAGCTAGGTTTTAAGGTTCGATTTGGGGGTTCAGGGTTCAGGGTCTGGATTTGTGGGAAATCCACAGATGTACACTGTGCAAAGGCCCCCCACTACCCAACCAGAGCCCGAGGTGAAATACCCTAAACCCTAAACCCAAATCCTAAACCCTAAATCCTAAACCCTAAACCCTAAATCCTAAACCCTAAATCCTAAACTCTAAAACCTAAACCCTAAACCCTAAATCCTAAACTCTAAACCCTCAGAGACCATGCTACGAATCTACGACCAAAGTCAGACCACCTCCGGCCCGGATGCTATCGCCTCGGGACCTGGGCGTAGATTATTCTATACTAGGGTTCCTTTATAGGTTCCTTTCAAGGGATTTATAAGGGTTACTATAAAGATAATGTAGGGGCCTGCATACTTGGAATAGGGTTTTGGGGTATATTCTACTGTAACTAATTATAATAAGGAGCCCCCAAAATAGTATAGGTAACGATTAACGCCCCTATATTAAGCTTTAGTGTTTAGGGGATTAGGGATTAGATCGTGCCTGGCTGTCGGCTGAGGGTTTGGGTTTAAGGGTTTAAGGGTTTTTTTTTTTGAACGCCTTTTTCCGTCCGCCCTAGGGAGTCCAGAACGCCTGTTTCAGACGAGACAAGTTAGAAAACCCTTTCGCCCTCAGCAGTTCTCATTCACAACCCTGGTGCCACTGCGACTCGTTCAGCTGTGTATGCGGAGGACCACAACCGGCGAAGCGAGACAAATCACGACCATCAGACCCCTGCGAAGTCGAGCACTGTTCCACCCCAACCGCATCGTGCTCCTGCTGCTCAAGGCTCGCCTCCACCGACCCTCGACCATTTGCCCCCTGTAGAGTCGGGTACCGTTCCACTTCACCCTCAGTGCGCCCCTGCTGTGAACATTCTGGATGCCCCATTTCTGCATCTTCGATCAGCTGTGCCGCATACTGGGCGTCCATCATGTCCAGCACCGTTTGTCCCCATCTCCGCAAGACCTCTTCGGACGTGAGGCTTCCTACCCGCCACTGCTGGTAGAAGAGCTCGAACTCCTGAAAGTTCAGGTCCCCAGCGTCCTGTTCTCCTCCGTCAGGCAAGATGGCCATCGTAGACACCTCCGACTCGGGTACGTCATCAACCATGGCTGCACCCACGCGGATTTCCAGCCTGCCTTCGTCCGGGACTGTGAAGACGTGCCGTCGGGTTGTCCGTGGCTGGTCCCCCGACCCCGATGCGATCTCAACGTCCACCACACATCGCTTCCTCCGCGGTTGCACTTCTTCCCGGTTAGCCCGTGCCATGGCAGCCTGGACTTCCCAGTCTTCCCAGGCTTGGTACTCCGCAGCCTGCCTGCGCAGGACCGATTCTTCGTGTCGCCTTAGGAATTCCAGCTCAGTCTCCCGTGCTTGATCTTCAACATCGCGCCGTCTCAGCTCCTCCGCCTCATCCTCCACCAGAGCGTCAATGTCGTCACGGCTCGGTTCTCCTTCGGCACGGCCACCTTGGTCTTCAACAAGAATCGGTCGGTGTCCAAGCTGAACCACTTTGACTGGCACTTCGAATCCCGGAATGAACTCCTGGAGCTGGTCCGACCACTGCTGCAGCCATGTGGTATCCCCTTCCGTCGCGGATACACCGTCCTTCTCGTCCATGGCAATCAGCAAGGCGTAGAGCTGGTCCTCNTAGAGCTGGTCCTCCTGTTCAGACCAGCAGTCGACATTCACGACCCGGAACAACCGAGCTCGAAAGAGCTTCACATGGAACCCTCGCACTGCCTTGGATTGTCCGGCCAGCTCTTTCTGAAGTTTGACCAGTAGTCGATGCCACTTGTCTTGTTGAGGTTTGGTGAGCATGAGCTGAACGAATGTTGCCTCGTCGTCGGCGTTGNGCACTGCCTTGGATTGTCCGGCCAGCTCTTTCTGAAGTTTGACCAGTAGTCGATGCCACTTGTCTTGTTGAGGTTTGGTGAGCATGAGCTGAACGAATGTTGCCTCGTCGTCGGCGTTGGCGTTGTAGGTAGCCGGTTCCATCTGCCGGACTCCATAGACCTGAAGGTAGCCAGTCTCATCCACTTCCACCTCCACCTCGTCATTCGGGTCCAGCTCCTCAGTGCCACCCTGGGACAGCACGGAGGCCATGTGGCACGCCTCCGAAATTTCAACCATCAGGAACCTCAACAGGTGTACAAAGCCAAGGGTCATCAGCACCTGCCGCTCTTGGCTGACGCCCCGCATGTACTCGATTATCTCATCCTTCATGGCTCGGGAAAGGAGGGCCCCTCCAGCTGAGATAACCGGCGGAGGTGGCCACTGGTTCGTCAGCTGCAACAGGTACCTCCATGTTTCAACTGCACCATCCAGCGCCAGCGGGTTGGGGTTCTCAGGTGCATCAGTAGACGACCCCGCGCGGGAGATGTCTTCCCCGAACCCTCGGCCCCGAATGTCCCTCGAAGGCCTGCTCGGCTCTCCTCCTCCTTCTCCCAGTCGCGGTCGGAGGGCACGGACTTCTTCTGTACATCTGCCCCGTGGTTCACCTCGCGGTCCTCGATCTGAATTGCCTCGATCCGTTCGAACATCTCGATGATCTCGGCCGGGATCACCTCGACGATCATGGCGGCGTGGGCTGCGCGACCTCTTTGATCTCGCGGTGGTCACCAGGGAGTGCTCGTCAGNCCTCGATCCGTTCGAACATCTCGATGATCTCGGCCGGGATCACCTCGACGATCATGGCGGCGTGGGCTGCGCGACCTCTTTGATCTCGCGGTGGTCACCAGGGAGTGCTCGTCAGCTTGCGGCTCTTTCGTCACATCCACAGGCTCGTTACCATGGCCGGTCTCAGCCCCCACTCGCACGGTTGCAGGCAAGCACCCTGTGTTTCGATCTCTCCTCTGAGGCGTGCGTGATCTGTCTAACCGGGCCCTCTCCATCCTTTCAAGTTCATAGCAGCCGGGGGAGGGGCGGTGGTCAATACCCCATCGGCGTGCTTCCCTCTCAGCTTCTGCATTCGCCATCGCGACCGGTGACGTATGCTCATGGAAGTGGGCGCGCAATCCGCGGGCCGCGTCCCTAGCCCAGTTCCGGGTGTTGACCTCAGCGGGTCTGGGGCTCTGGTACGGGATGCGAGGTCCACTGAGGCACTGCCCAACATGTCCTTCAAACCAAATGCTGTGCATGCTGAAGGTCGGGTCCTGGAAGTCGTCCACTTCTTGGCGGATCGCAGCCGTGAGTACCTCAACCTCTGCTCCACCATGGTAGAGCCCCCAGGCGAATTGCATGGCCCTGGTAAACCAATCCGGGGCCGTGCCCTCCAGGAACGTTTCCACGGGTTGGGCCACAGCAAACAGGTCCCACGCGAAAGGCAGAAGTATTTCCACATGAAGAAAACTTCCCTCGTCAGAATCCTCAGGGACAACATGGCCGGTGTCTGCCTCGTTGTGACTGCGACCAAGGGCGCAACCCAATGCATGTCAAGCCTGCGTGAGTGGCAGTAATGCTGCCAGTAACCCTGCGTCGTCCACCGGCACCAGTCGGCACCCGCTCGATTACACATCTCCCTCCCGGTCG